>PVLA01012874.1:0-40933 GCA_004027455.1 Hydrochoerus hydrochaeris | reverse complement strand
TTTCCTCTTGCTTTTCACATGTCAATTTTGGTTAATGTTTTGGTTCTTCCTCCCCCAGAATTATAACATGACAACGTTGCTCATATAATAACACAGTTACAAGTGTAACACGCACTTTCCAAAGCATAGTGATCAAATGCTGCTTGAACTTGTAAGACTTTAGGAGAGTCCGAGAATACCTCGGTGCCACACAATTATGCGCATAGCTATGATAGATTTTTCCTCTCTCTGTGAGAATGTATATCATTATTCCTACACATGTATCAGTGCCATGAAATTTAGAACAGAGATAAGAATTCTGGATTCAGGAATAAATGTGACCTCACAGCAAGGATGTCAAGGTGTCCAGTAACAAAGAGCCAAAACAGTGCCCACCCAGAAAGTGACAGACTTTCCTACTTTTGGGGGTCAAATTTCAGTGCTCTCCTTGTTGGACTCAGAAAAGCTCCACCCCATGTCCAGATCCTACTCCAAGGCCCATGTGCAGATCTATTTGTCCTTACTCCCACTGACTCCTCTGTTACCTGCACTCAGGCCACCTTCTTATTGTTAGATTTGAGGAGGGCAGGAAAGGGGGTTAAAAACCAAGTTGTGTTATGTCCATGTGCTACCTACCCATGATACATGCAGTCAGTATGTTCTGCAAATATGTGCTAATAAAAAATAAAGCTCAAATAAAATATAAGAATGGAAAACAGGCTGACATATGCTAGATTCATTTCTCTGTTCATGAAATGATACAGATAAAGATTTTCAGGGACATGGATTTACATCTCTCAGTGAATTGAGAGGGTACAAGGCTGAAGTGAAGAGACCTGTCTCAGTCACAGATGTGACTCATTAACACAGCAGAATATTTGTCTGGTGTGGTGACATGTTGAGGTTCCCATGGGCTTGCACTGTCTTAAAAGGAGACAAACAGCATTCAAGGCAGTGGTGATGATGTTGGACTCTGTGTCTCCCTGCTGAAGAGGTCACATCCAGAGTGACCCTTGCATCCAGCATTTGTGTCTCTTCACACTGGAGGTCAGAATGCACAGTGCCCAGTGAGAACGGATGGAGCTGAGCTCTGCGATCCATCACAACTCATTCAGGAATCTTCTGCCCCATTTCCTGACCCAGAGACAAATTGATAAGGATGTCGGATCACTGAATAATTCTTCAAGGTGCTCTAACTTACAGCACTAGTAGATTCAATCTTCATGCTACCTCAGGTAATGTGTAAAATATTTGCTGTGGAACTCAGTAGCAAGGTTCATGAGGGCCCGTGTGCATCATACTGGAAAGCCTTTCAATGCACCAAAAGTAAACAAGAACTGCACCCCTCTGGTTGAGTGAGAGCCCACTGAAGATCACAACTGAAAGCCTTTCACCTGCAGGCTTTGTGCTCTGCTTGGAGTTTCACTTGCAGCATTGGTCTCCACCACTCCAGAAGTGGACAGCTCCAGGTGTCTTCACAGCAATGCTCCTTACTACAGGAAACATGTGTCAGTACAAAACTAAGTTGTATTGCAATGAGGCTGCATATTACACTACACATGAGTAATCATCTACTGGAAGGCAGAAAAAAAAAACATGAACTTTAAGATGAAAATGTATCTTCACATAAGCCCATGAACATGCACATCTCTGAGTGTATTTCACATGCACAAAGAGAAATATGATCAGATGAGGGTCTAAAATCTAAAAAACTTAACATTTTTATGAGACAATTTTGACCACTTCAGTGAGATGACAACATTGTACTGCTAGTCTCAAAACCTTGGATTATGCCAGTTATCGAAAGAACAAATAGAGAATGGAGAAGGCAAATTGATTTGAGCAAGGACCCTGAAATGGATGTGAAAATATTAATGTAGAATGTGAATTGATGTGTGTTATGCACACACACATATGAACATGTTCTGTATGCACCTCACAGTTCTGTATCCTGGGACCTGTGTGCTAGTTTTAATACTCCTGAAATCATCTCTCATCGGCAAACACAGCCAGCTCACTGACCAATTCTTCCACTACACATCCTGTCCTGGAGTAAGAGTTTTCAGCCTTGAGCAAAGGACTCCAGGGACATCACTGAGATTTTTGAGGGCTCAGTCAGTGCTCTGCACCCAGAGGCAATCCCAAAACTTGTACATCCTCTATCTCCCTCTGGCCTTTATATACAAAGTGCACGTCATGTGCAAATACTTCGGTACCTATGAGAGAAGCTCATGCTGCACATTGACTTAATTCCTTTTGTATTCCAATATTGAAGATGCTCTCAGAGATTTGTAAATCTAGTCTTCAAGAGCATGGAACAATGCTATCTCCTTCACTTTCTTGTGCTTGCTCCCAGATGTGTTCTCTGGAAAATTCAGCCAGGAGGATGTGGAGATTCTGCCTCTGAATTCAGGAGTCCCTCTGTTTTCCCACTGTCTTGTCTCAGTTTCTGCTGCAAGAAATCAGACCTAGGCCAAAGAAGCCCTCTCAGTCCCTGTCTCTCAGCCTCACATTTTCTGGTTAGCATAGCTCTGTGACATTGCCCGTATTGTTGGTTCCTTCAGCTGCCAGGCAGAAAATTGAATGGATGTGTGAAGATGGTAATAGTGGAGTACAACTTGTAATTCATCCCTGCCAAGTCAGCATTTCTAAAGACACAACACAGAACCAGTTCTCTGAGTAACTGTCATCAGTATTTGTGGAACATTCAACCATATTGCAGTGTGCAATACATTTTCTGAGAGGATCAAAATTTGAACCCAGGCACAAAGCTATGTACAGGCTGGTAGGTATGGGCAGGGGATGCTCAGGATCAGCAGCAGGTGCATAGGACCAAGAAGAGGGATCTGCAGGAGTCCAGGACCAGGTCCTCAAGACCAGTTAGGAAAGCTCTGGAGCAGCACAAGGCCCTGGGGATCTGCAGGGAACCAGGACTGACCCCATACATGGTGCAGAGAAGGAAGCTCCAGAATGAGGGCTTCACAACATTTAGTGTCTCAGTTTCCACACTCACTTAGCTTTACACCCACTGCAGAGAGCCTGAAATCCACCTTCTCCAGTTCACAGGTGAGGTCTCCAGACTGCAGAGAATGCAAGGGATTTTGCTGTTGACAGAATATATTTACACCTGTATTTTATCATCTTATTCACATGATGTCCTGTGAGAGGGCTGCAGCAACTTGCATATTCTGGAAAAAAAACTGTGAATCATAGGAAAAAATGTTTTGGAATACACAGTTGTTACGGTCATCATGCAAATGTAGTCTGCCATTTTTGTCACCATGAGGGAACCGTCACATACAGCCATAAATGTTTCAGCTTATAAAAGAATACAATAAAATTATTTGCAGAGAGAGAGAGATATTTATAGAAAACAATAGGAGAATTTACGAGTCCACACACTAGGTATATTGAGAATGGGCATGGTATTGTGAATATTTACCTATTTGTATAATTGTGACAAAATATATGTCACTTGTTCATCATTAAATTAAAAAATATAATGTATATAACTTTTCATAATCTATATAATAAGTTTAGAGGTAAGAAAAGATGCCAGATTCTGAAACATATTTTTCAGAAAGATACAACTTGTCTATTCATTTATGAATATAATAGAATGCACAATAATAGTGTAATATTCTCCCATTAGAAGAAGACATCTGCCAATCATCTTGAAGCATGACCACTCTGTCTTCTAATTGCTCAGAAAGTTGTCAAGTTCTGTAAGAAGAACTGTAGGACCTCACAGACAGGATGATTTTATAGCCTATGATGTCACATCTCATAGGACATTATGCTTCTCATTCTATGTACACATCTGCAATCCCGTGAAGTTACTAAATCCACTAATTACATATTGGTAAGAAAAAAAACAGAAGATATTACAAATAGGAAGAAACCATGTGTTCTATATATTAGGGATATAACAAAGGATATCTCAAAACATGCTCATGTGCTTTGGACCCCTGCCTCTCTAAGGCTTCCACGATAAATCTGGCCATATATACAGGAGGCAATGGAAATAGGGCCTCCCTGTGCTGATGAAAACCAGCCCAGCCTGGACCCTGCAGGTCTGCAGAGGAGCCCAGCCCTGATGCCTACCCATTCCCACTCAGGGACCAGCACTGAGGACAGATGGCTCACCATGCAGTTCACAATGAGCTGGGTTTTCCTTCTAGCTGTTTTAAATGGTAATCCATTAAAAACAAGAGAAAATGAGTGTCCTGCTGCCCAGCTGTCCCCACTCATGATCAGGATTGAGAACAGACAGCTCACCAAGGAGCCGTCATTGAGCTGGGTCTTCCTTTTTGCATTTTTCAAATGTAAATTATTTACAACAAACAATGCTGAGTGTATCAGTGGAAATATGTGGGTTACACAGTGGACATGTGTGACAGCTTCCTGAGAAGGAGGTCTCTGTTTGTGCAGGTGTCCTGCACGAGGAGCAGCTGGTGGAGTCCAGAAGGACAGGCTTGGTGCAGCCAGGGGTACTCCTGAGACTCTCCCATGCAGCCCCTGGACTGACATTCTGTGAATGCTGGATGACCCACACATACCAGGGAAGAGGCTACCAGCACTCACAGTGATGGTGACACACTCTGTGCCAAGCCCATGAAGTGCTGATTCACCATCTCCAGAGACAGTGCCAAGGGCCCACTGCATCTACAGATGAGCAGGCACAGATCTGGTGACATAGCCATATTTCACCATGCAAGAGACACAATCCAGGGATGTCAGTATGTGACAAGACAAAGCTTCCTGCATGGCTCACTCTCTCTTTCTCTCTCTCATTCTCTCTCACTCTCTCTCTCTTTCCCTCTCCTTCTCTCCCTCTCTGTCATTTTGAGACAGGGTTTCAGGCTGGTCTTGAACTCACTTGGTAACCCAGGCTGGCCTTAAATTCACAGCAATCCTGTCACCCCAAGCTCCTGAGTGCTGGTCTTATAGACTCCTACTGCCATGCTCATCTCTTGATCTCTTTCAAAGGGGTCCACATCCACATATCCAGGGTATGTTTTTGCCACCACTGTCCCACACTCATAAAACCCATTCCCACATTGCTCATCAGGCCTCTGCTGATAGGAGTTAGGAAACTAAGATGTTCTTTAGGAGAATAGTAGACCTTCTTATGGCTAATACTGCACTACTGCCCTTTACAAGCCTTCCGGGATTTGAACCTGGTTACAGGATTAAAGGCCTGAGTATATGTTGAGTGTGGGACTTGAGGAGCATTAGCATTATTGTGCTTGGTAACACAGGATTAGTTTCCTCAGGTAGGAGAGGGAAGGCCAACATAACAGGGTGTGTGTGAGAATAACTCAGGCCATGTGAAAAACGAAATTTCTCCACTTGGCAAGATAATCTCATTAGAGTTCAGGGGTTCAGATTCCTCCACCTCATCTGGGTACTCACAAACATCTCCATCCAGAAGCACAGAACCTAATTATTTTCCTTTCAGAACCCTCATTTTTACTTCAGACATCTTTTAATACTGAGCATTAAAGTTATAGTTTGTGGTGTAGTCAGGATTTACAAGGAAATAAATTGAATACAGGATACATAATTTAAAGGATTGTTTTATATTATTAACCCAATGAGTAAAATGCAGAAGAGGGCAGGAGATCTGTCTACACATCAGAGACCCAAAGCATGCAGCTAAGGACCTGGGACTCATGGCAATGTCTTCCACAACTCCAGCTGGAGTTCTGGAGCCCATGACAATGTCTAATGCAAGTCTATGTCAAGGATCTACATGGGGAAGGCCCAAAGCTCAGTGGTGGATGCTAGAAAGTCTGCACCAGCAGGATGAAGGATCTGAGCCAGTAGGCTGAGGCACCTGCACTGGATCCAGGAAGCAACACTCAAAATATTTGTCTGAGCTCAGCCAAGAAGATCAGCAGGTGTCCTCCATGACTGATAGGACATGAACTCTTGTGACAAGGAGAATATCTGAGTTTCTGTCAGGAAAACCAACATGACACACTTCTCCAGGGGAATCAGTAAGAAGGCAGCTTTCCCTCCACTTCTGCTATTATGCTGCTGGCAAAAGTTCTCAGGGGGGACTTAACACCCGGGGCCATGCTAACTAAGTTCAGTGAAGTGTCACAGCTGACCATAGTTAATTCACTCTTCTGTATATCAGGGAATAAAATTATCAGGACTATTATGGTTTAAAAGGACAAATAAAAGCTTTAGAGTTGGCTTTGGAGAAATAGTAAACCAAAACCCGTATCACATTCCTGGTGGGATGAAGTGATTGCAGTGCCACCATCCAAGTTTTAAAAAATGCAGGACTGCTGGTTCCTACCAAGTCTCTATTTCAGTCTATTTGGCCTGGGCAGAAGATTGATTGGTCTTGCAGAATGGTAGTGAATGTTCATAAATTCATTCAAGTAGCAACTCCAATTGCACCTGCTGAGTAGATGTGGTTTATTTGATGATGAGGGTGTCTTAACTCTCCATTCCTGTGTCACAACTGACTCCCCAAGGATCTTCTCCCAAAAGATGTCCTTCTGGCATCTTTCATTGACAATATTATGTCATTTTCACCAAGTGATCCCAATTTGGGAATCACTCTGGACTTGGCAGTAGAGCCTGTACAAGCCAGAAGATGGAACATAAATGCAACTAAAAGTCAAGGTCTCTGAACCTCAGTGAAATTTCTAGGAGTCCAGTGGGACATTTGTACCTATCCTTTCTAAGTTGAAAGATAAATTGTAACATATAACCCATCATAAAACCAGATGCATAAAGCCAAGTTGGCCTATTTGGATTCTGGAACCAACACAACCTCACTTAAAAGTTTTGCTCTAGAAATTTACTAACTGAATCAGAAGGGTGCTACTTTGAGTGTGACCTAGGAGAACAAACTCTGCAAGAGGTCCACACTTCTCTGTAGACTTTCCTGCTGCTTGGTCATACAATCAGGCAGATGGAATGGAGTTTGGAGTGTCAGTGATAGATAAGGATGGTGTTTGACTTTTAGAGCAGGGCACAATGGATCATTAACAGCAGAGGTGTTTACAATTTTGCAAAAAGTTTCAGTTATCAACTGAAGATAACCACTTTCCATTTGAGAGGCTGATTTTCCCTTGCTAATGACCTCAGTGGATACTGAAAGCTTGAAAGAGGGAAACCAGATGACCTTGTTATCTAAGCTGCCCATTATGACCTGAATGGTACTGATCCTCTGAATCATACAGTTAGAAATGCACGTCAACAGCTCATAATGAAATGGAAGTGGTGCATGTCCAAGGTAGGACAGCACCACTTGACACAAGCAACGTATGTGTAGAAGCTGCCCAAATGCCCAGGGGCTCCTACCCCTAATGTTTAGCCTTCAGTTTTACAGCATGCACCTGTGGCCTCAAAGCAGGTAGCTTATGATCAGCCTCAGAGGAAGAGAACACTGTGAGCTAGTTTATAGAGAATTCTGTGCATTTTTCAGTAACCACACACACACACACACACACACACACACATACACACACACACACATACACATACACAGACAGCTGCAGAATAGCTGCCACTTTGAGGAGGTCTCTGATGCGCAGTAGTGAAGAGAAATCATCACAATGAACATAACTTTTGGCAGTGCACTTGGTAACGCAATTTGCGTGGAAAAAACACATGGCCAGATTTGTGACACTATGCTGATTCCTGGGCTGTGTTTTGTGGTTTCCACAGTGAGTTCAAGGACAGCCTGAAATGCATAGTGATACCCTGTCTCGCAAACCAAATCAACCATTTGCTCCTCTCCTCCTCCTTCTCCTCCTCCTACTCATCTTTATCATCATGTGAATAGGACCACTTGTTCTGTGGACATCAGTTAATTTTATCAGACACCCTGTCACTGCCCACTTGAATCATGAGCATAGTGTCTATGGTGGCAGGGGTGGAGTTCATTATTTTTGGACACTTTTTGGAAATACAGCCTTGAAAAACATTTTCATTTGTTCCATGGTCAGCTTAAATTCTGCTACATTTTCTGGAAGCTGAAAATTCCTGAAATATTTATATAGCTTTTGTGAGCTGTGATTTTTTTCTGGGTTTTTGTTAGTTTTGTTTTTGTTTTGCTTGGCAGATTTGGCACCTTGGATCCACATAGGCAAGAGTGCTCAGGATGCTGGAAGTGTAGACAGGGAGTTATTTTGTGGCATTGCTCTTCCTGTTTTGTATCCATAGCAAGTAAAGATTTTTAAAACTTCTATAACATGAAGTTGTTTTCCCCACGGTAGATTTGACACACCTCACATGGTTCTTTTGCTCTATAAAAGTTGCTAGAAAACAGGGTCTTTGGCAACCCACTTGGGATGTCTTCAGTCTCTCAGACAGAAGCTTTATCACTCTCAATAAATATAATCTGCTTTTAGGTTCGGTTGTTTTTAAAATTCATTTGTCCATTTCAGAGAATATGCACTCATACCGGATATCTAGCAGGTTGGGAGTTTTGTTCCTCTGTATCAACATGATGTGTGTAAAAGAGTTAAAAGAACATGGATTCTCATCTCTCAGTGAATTGAGACCACCAGGCTCAATTTCAAGGTTCTAGTTGTGGCTCATTAACACAGCAGAATATCAGCCTTGTGTGGTTACAGATGAGGGTGCCCATGGGCTTACTCGGTATCCAAAGAGGACAAACAGCATTCATGACAGTGGAGATCATATTGGATTCTTATGTCTCCCTGCTGAATAGGTCACGTACCTGCTTCTCTTTCTGGGTACACATCTGCAATATTGTGAAGTTACCAAATCCACTAACTTTATATTGGTAAGAATAAAAAAACAGATGAAATTACACATAGAAAGAAACCATGGCTTCTGTATATTAGGGGTATTACAAAACAAATCTCAAAGCACCATCAAGTGCTTTGAACCCTTCCTTCTCTGAGGCTTCCAGAATAGAACTGGCCATATGTACAAGAGACCATGCAAATAATACCTGCCTGTGCTGATGAAAACCAACCCAGGCCTCACCCTGCAGCTCTACAGAGGATCCCTGCCCTGAATGCCCAGCCGTTACCACTCGGTGATCAGCACTGAGCACAGACAGCTCACCATGGAGCTGGTGCTGAGCTGGGTTTTGCTTCTTGGTATTTTAAAAGGTAATTTATTGAAAACTATAAATGCCAAATGAATGAGTGGCATGAGTGGAATAAACAATGGACATGTGTGATAGCTTCCTGAGCAGAATGTATCTCTGTCTTCAGGTGTCCAGTGTGAGAAGCAGCTGGTGGAGTTAGGGTGAGGCTTGGTGCAGCCTGGAAATTCCATGATCCTCTCCTGGAGGATTCCCCTTCAGTAACTATGAGATGAACTGGATCTTCCAGGCTCCGGGAAAGGGCTGGAATGCATCTCATACATCAGTAGTGGTAGTAGTTACATATACTACGCAGTCTCCTTGAATGGCAGATTCACCATTGCAAGGTAAAATGACAAGCATACGCTGTATCTGCAGATGAGTGGCCTGAGACCCAAGGACACTGTCGTGTATTACTGTGCCAGAGACACAGTGAGGGGACATCAGTGTGAACACAGACAAAAAGCTCTGTGCAGGGGATCAGGCTATCTTAGGACCAGCAGGGGATGCTCGAGACACACTACCAAAAATGTACCACAAGATTACATGGATTTTACCATTTTATTATTTTAGATTGACATTATGACATTTTGCAAATGATGCTGTAAGAGAAATAGTAAAGAAACAAAATTTAAAATTCATACTACATGAAATCTCAACTAAAACCCAGAATAATCGATTCATTGTCTAATAAAGCTCATAAAGACAAGAAATCTTGTATAATAAAATAGTGCAATACATACAGTTTGCTATTTTCTGTTGATGAAGTGGTATATTTTTAATTTTGTATTCTTTGCTCAAAGAAGACAAAATATTTGAATGTTTTATAATATAAAATAGGATAGAGAAATACTGTATAAATTTGAAGAATGTCAATAAATACATCATCTCACATGTCTATCACAGGAAATATTTTGATTATGGCACATGTATAACTTGAAACTACTATGGTAGTAAAGAATAGAAAAAATACCTGTCAGATATATGATTATATACAAGTCAAATTTCCCCCTACTCACAATGAAAAATCACATAATGCTGTCAGAAAAGCATCTTAAAACTACACTCTGTAATAAGAATTTGATTCAATAAAATAATGATATTATGAACAAAGGCATTCAGAGATTTCAATAATTATGAATTTTTCAGTTGACCAAAACGTCTGTCATTCTAAAATATGTTCTAAACAAACATTATTGATAAATGTCACACATTTTGAATGTTTTATAATATAAAATAGGACAGACAGTGTGAGATGCAGATGGTGTAGTCCAAGAGGGCAGAATTGGTGCAGCAGGAGGCATCCCTGAGACACTCCTGTGCAGCCCTTGGACTGATCTTCCATGACTGCTGGGTGAATTGGGTCTACCACCTCCAGGGAAGGGGCTAAAAGAATTCACTGTGATGGTGACACACACTATGCCGACCCTGTGAAGGGCTGATTCACCTTCTCCAGAGACAATGCCAAGGGCCCACTGCATCTACAGATGAACAGCCACAGATCTGGGGACACAGTCATATGTTACCATGCAAGAGACACAGTGCAGGGACATCAGTGCGAGCCCAGACACAAAGCTTCCTGTAGGGGCACTGAGGACCAGCAGGCAGCAAGCAGTTAGGTTACAGAGAGATCACAGGGTCTACGTCAAGAGAAGATTTAGAAGAAGGAGAAAGTCGGTTTCCATCAGTATCCAGAACTTCTCCGTATAATACTTACCCAGATACTCCACTTTCATGTGTGTGTTTCACCCAAGTCTGTCAGTTAGACATGATTGTTAGTCAAGAATTTACCCTTCTTTTTAGCTGAGCAGTAGTCCATAATGTACACATACATTATTTTCTTTATCCATTCTTTTGTTTATGGTATACTGGCTGCTTCTAGGATTTATCTATGACTAATTGTGTTGCTATACACATTCCTATGCATGAAAAGCTGTAGTTCAATTTTTTTTAGTTCTTTGATAGAGATGTGCAAAATGGGAATAGCTGTATTATGTGGAATATCTACCTTCAGTTTTTTGAAGAATATTCATACTGATTTTAAATGTCTAAACTAGGTTCAATCCCCAGGAACAGAGTAGAAGGTTTCATAGGAAGGAAAATTAATGTGAAGCAGCATGAGGTTGTCACGAGTTGCCTGGTGAGGGGATGTGGGAGGGAAACAGGGAGAGAGGAATTACAGAGCAACCTCAAGACATACCCAGGATGACTCTTGTGCTCCCTGCCTTGGGTGTGTGTGGTTGTGCCAGTGTCCGTGTGTGTTAATCCTTCACATGGGCACACTTTCCATACAGGCAGTTTATCCCTTCTATCTGGTGAGGCTTTTACAGATCAACAACAGGTGAGAACAGAAGAAGAGTGAGAGAGATCAGAACAGTCAACAATGAGAGAGCCACTAACAGACACCAACATGATCACTGTTCATTTTCCTCTCTGAAAGCAGCAGAATGCAGCAAAGTCACATGAGTTCTCACCCCCAGGGAGAGGGGACATGAAACTTGGGGCGCATTCCTGTGTCCAGGAGCCAGATCATGAAGCAGTTTGTTCACAATTTAGGAGAGCATTGGGTCAGACTGTGGGTATAACCTTATAAGACATGGGATCCTATGGAGATAATACAACAGTTTATAACTCTTTTATCATTTTACATTGTCACAAGGCAAGCAGCATCAATTAAAAATCCATGATCTGTGTACATGTACAAAAGTGAAATGAAGTCAAGCAATACACCCAGAATAAGACTATCACATAATGTTTTTTAGTGCTAACATTGTAAGCAAACTTCATCTGGCCACACACAGCTGCTGTGTGCAGTGCCTCCTCTGAGATATCCATCTCCAGATATGTCTATATAGCAGGAGTCCATGCAAATAGGGCCTCCCTGTGCTGATGAAAACCAGCCCAGCCCTCACCCTGCAGCTCTGCAGAGGAGCCCAGCCCTGATGCCTACCTGTTCCCACTCGGGGACAAACACTGAGCACAGACGGCTCACCATGCAGTTCACCGTGAGCTGGGTTTTTCTTCTAGCTGTTTTAAATGGTAATCCATTGAAAACAAGAGAAAATGAGTGCATGAGAGGTATGAGTGGGATAAACAATGGACCTGTGTGACAGTTTCCTGAGCAGGATGTATCTGTGTTTCCAGGTGTCCAAGCTGAGGTGCAGCTGGTGGAGTCCAGGGGAGGCTTGGTGCAGCCCGGGGGGTCTATGAGACTCTCCTGCGTGGCCTCAGGATTCACCTTCAGTGACTACTGGATGAACTGGATCCGCCAGGTTCCAGGGAAGGGGCTGGAGTGGATAGCAGAGATCAAAGGTGATAGTAGTACTATAAGCTATATAGACTCCGTGAAGGGCCGATTCACCATCTCCAGAGACAACAGCAAGAACACGCTGTATCTGCAGATGAGCAGCCTGAGACCCGAGGACACGGCTGTGTATTACTGTGCTACAAGCACAGTGAGAGAATGTCACTGTGAACCAGGACATAAACTTCCCTGCAGGAGCCCTTATGACCAGCAGGGTACGATAGGGATCCACCAAGCAATGGCCAGGGCCCCAGAAGCAGGTGCAGAGCTGGGCACTGGGGATTGAGGGTTTCCTGTTGGCCTTTGGGGTTTCCTCCAGGGCTTCCTATCACAAGAAGAGACTAGAGATACACGGGCTTCAGAAGACTTATGAAGTATTTGAGATACAAGTTTAGTTATACATATATTTTTTTTCTTTTTTTGAGTCCTTTCATATGAATTTTCCTAAAAAACTGATAAACTGAAAGTAACTTGTCCATGTTGAGAAGTTAAGTGTGTTTTGAATATCAAATCATTATTATCTACAATGGAGTTGTTATTTTTCTCATCATGAGGAGCGGTTGTCTATTGCCAGAGTAAATGTTTGAGATTAGGAAATTAAATCTTTCTCAGTCTTCTGCACAGGGATTGAGACCTTGCAGCTCTCTCCTCTCCTTGGCATCTCGGGAGAATGGATGCTCATACTCAGCCCAGCACCATGAGGAGCCCTGGGCTCAGGGGAGGAGGAAAGGGTCAGCCAGACTGAATGCATGGCTGTGTCCATGAATGCTTTTAGCTGTTTTTGCAAATAGTAACTTCCTGGAATTCTATTTACATTATTTAGAAATCAGGAATGCATAAAATACACTTTACCATTCTTCTTTGTTTTCCTTTCTTTGGTCTCTCTCTCTTTCTCTGTATTACAGTTGCATAGATTTGAAGGCATACATCAGCATAATAATAGATAAAATGAAGATAAAATTCTGTTTCATAATATTCATTTTTCTTTCTGAAAATTCTCAAATTTATGCCTTTATACTTTATTATTTTCTGTAAATTCATTCTGTATTCATTAATCACATATCTTTTCCTAATTCTTTATAAAATAGACAGATATACCTCTCTACTTAGTGACATCATCCACATTAGTAAGGTGTTCTGTCCTGTGAACAGGAGGAAATTTTTTGAAACACCCAATCCCCACACATGCAGGCTTCCTGAAGGCGGAGCTGAGGTGAGCTCTTCACTCATGGATGTCACACAAATCCATCATGTAGCTGTGGCCTCATAGTCCCTGTCATCTTGGGAAGCTAAGTCACATCCACCTCCTCACCCAGCTCTGACCTCACCTGGGCCATCATCATCACTGCCTCACCTTGGTTGCAGGAATGAGAGTTCCTGTTTTCAAGTGTATTCCAAGTATACTTTTTGTTTCTAGCCCAGGTGAGAACACCTTCCAGATCATGCTCTAATTGCTAATATTTGTTGTGAAGTTCAGATATTACATATGTTTATCCCTGAATCCATTAGACTAACACTAATGATTGTAATAAGCCAAAATATGGAATTATGACATTTAAAAATATGATATCTAAAAACTATAAAACACATTATAAAAGTTGTCAAGTTTGTTCCTGGAGTCATGTTTAGCTTATTAGCATCAAGATAACATGGCACAGATAATAAATTTAAGCCATTGACTCAGTTGTGTCCCTTACCTTTGCATACTTCCATGTGACTGACTCACATGC
Organism: Hydrochoerus hydrochaeris; assembly: GCA_004027455.1. Classification (NCBI taxonomy): domain Eukaryota; kingdom Metazoa; phylum Chordata; class Mammalia; order Rodentia; family Hydrochaeridae; genus Hydrochoerus; species Hydrochoerus hydrochaeris. The sequence continues at coordinate 26,835 of PVLA01012874.1, read as the reverse complement.
ATAGACTTTTATTAAGAGAAATAAGCTGATCTTATTGGGCTAGATGACCAAAAAAGAAAACAAGGCTCTTTCTGTGGTTTAGACAATACAATATTTAAAAAAATAAAACCTCATAAGACATGAGATCCTATGGAGATAATGCAACAGTTTAGGACACTTTCATCATTTTACATGGTCAGAAAGTAAGGAGGATCAATTAAAAATACATGATCTGTGCACATGCACAAAAGTGAAATGAGGTCAAGTGATACACAGAGAACAAGATTCTATCACACAGTGGGTTTTAGTGCTACCATTGTTAGAAAACTTTGTCAGGACACTCAAAGCTGCTATGTGTCATACCCTTTCAGAGATATCCATATATAAAAAAATAAAAAATATACAGAATGGCTCTCTTTTCCTTCTGTTTCTGTAGAAGTACCAGAAAAATTCATTTAATGAATGGAAGGATTTCTTCTTTATCTTTTGTTTAGTAATACTTGAAAGTATAAAATTTTCAAAATGTCTATATACTTTTTTCTGAACTGGCACCCTTGTTTAGTAAAAATATCTACTATTCACCCATTTATTTCTATACACTCCACTTTATCTATGGGCTAATTCCATGTGTGTAGCTTAAGAGCACACGTAAAGGAAGGTGAAAGGTAGTTTTCCATCAGTATGGGGGATTTCTCCATATAATGCTTATCATTAACACTCTGATTTCATGTCTTTCCTTACTTCTAAAGTCTCATCTAGACAATTTCATTTTTAATAGGGGAATCCACTCTCAAAGTACTCAAATTTTCACTTGTGTTAAAAAAGATTCTGCTGTGTTCCTCTGGCCCAGACCCCAGTGAAGCTCGGTGTCATGGTTCATGTTGGTGGCCCCCAGGCCTCATGTGTTTACATTGTGCATTTCTGATTAATTCATTGTCAAGCACTTGATTGATAGTGTCAGTGCTACACTCGTCTAGGGGTGGAGCCAGCATACAATGTAATGGCTTGAAGAAGGTGTGTCTCTCTCTTGCCAGTTTTCAGGAATCAACAATGTCATCAATTCAAATTTAAATCTTCATTTTTGGTGAGTACATGCTATTAAACCTGAAACCAACAACACAATATTAGTGTGAATTATTTTCCTAAATCTCATATTTTGCTGTCCCTTTTCATTCTTGAATTTCCTACCCTGACCCAGTCAAATTGACTACGGACACTCTGTTTGTAGATTTCCTTTCACTGAACAATTCTCTTAAGCTTCAAAAAAAGAGAGAATGCTTATATCTACATTCAAAAGTTAGCAAAATAATATCAGGTTTTTTCATTTTATGCCTCTGTGTACGGTTAGGGTAAAACGATAGGCAAGACACATAGTGATGAGGATGCCCTGACATTAGAGCCCTCAGCAATGGGGATGAGATTGTGCGATTTCACAGCTGCTCTGCAAGTAGTTTAGTATCTTTTGAAATTCACAAAATGAATTCTTCATAGGATTTTTATCATTGGGCAATTAATTTAGAGTGTAGAAATTGAACATTTTCACAAAATAGTACAATCAACACCGCTATAAAAATTCTTTAGCTTAGCTAAAACTTACCCAAAAGTCCAGCAATTCAAAGAGGATGATCAATGAAATTTTACTCAAACATGGGATACATTTTACCCTTAAAGAAATCAGTTTATATTCTTGTTACTGCATGAATATTCATTGAAACATCCTAATGAATACAAAATTCCCCTCCTGTACAACTCTGGTGACATATAACAACTATATTTTTCACAGGAATATCACACTGAAAATCCACTTACAGCTTCCAAGGACTATCAGAAAAGCAATAATACAATGAATAATAAGAAATAGTCATAAGTTTCCTTATTATGATGAACAGGAAGATTAAGCATTGTTACAGTAGATAAAAAATTATTTAATATGCACAATACCCCGAAAAGTATATGTAAATTAGATCTTACTTTTGTGGGTAAAATTCAAGAAGAATGCCCATAAAATGATAAATCAAAAGCTATAACACCAGATGCATTTCTGAATACAACAAACAGTGCAACAACCTATTTTACACTTCTAAACTTACTGTAAAATTTCTGTAACTCACTGATACTGACTCTATGCATAGATTTATGAACATAAAGTGGAGAAGACCTGCTATGTAGAAACAGCACAATGGAGTTCATTTAAACTGATATGATGATTTAAAAGAGCAACAGGACATCATGGAATAAGAAGTCAAAGAATGGAAAACTTAGCAATTAGGAAATTTCCCAGACTTGCCAATTTATAAAAGACACAAGCTTTACTAAAGTGAACACACAAGTCCTGGGAAAGGATCACATGATAAGGAGAGAAGTGTAGGCTGAGAGAAGCCATATGCTGATCCATAAGAAAACAGAAAACTGACCCAAATGGTATTTAGAGCCTGTCACTCCCACCACAGGACCAGAGGGCAGGGACGTTTGAGACTGACAGAGCCATTGATGGTCAACCTGTGCCCTCCATTCTCATTTTTCAGGGTTTTTGCAAGTATCTGCCCCAAATATGCTTGGGTCACCTTGCACAATAACCTCAAGTGTGTCCCTGTTTTTCCAAGAGAATTGTGGGCCTAAGCAACAGATGCGGCAGTGTACACAGACCACATCTGTCCGTGAAGACTATGGTGCACCCCCTGTATAGAGGCACAGATTCTAAGAAATTTGGTGCATGGATGACTCCATCTGGATTTCAAACCAAGCCATTGCATTGCAGGCACAGTCTGGAAGCAGTGCAGGAGGACAGACTCTGAAGAGACCAAGACAACACCAGCACAACATTGGGGTGAGAGCTGGGAAAGAGAGTTGTCTAAGCACAGTGCCTTATGGCCATGTTGCCACATTTGTTCCAAGATCCCTGGCCTGCAGAACCATTAGCATGAAACTGGTGTGGGATCCATCAGGCTTTAGCTCACACCCTTATGCAGTCAGTTAGCAATGGAACCACAAAATACGCAGATGGGATGGTTAAGACACAGTCAAATTGTGACAAAATTTGTAGTGACATGAAGACAAAGAGGATTACACTGGATCGTTAAGGTTAAATGATGCCCTAGTGGGGTTTTGTTGGTTTGTCAAACATATTACTCCTTTCTGTCAACTCTGTAGCTTGGCAATGTCCACCCTGTGCCAGGCCCATACTGCATTTTAGAAGCCCTTAAAGTGGTTAATTCTATAAGTACAAACTGGGGAAGATCAGCCCTCAAACCTCATGCATAATTTATTTAGATGTTATTTAAGTCAGACTTTTAAAATGGGAAGAAAGATTTCCATCTTTGGGGTCATTGTGAAGGAGGAAAGTAACTTTAGTATGGAGGCAGGACAGGATGGAAAGCTGAGATTTGAGAACATGGAGCCCTCAGAGTTTCCATGTTGGAGCTAGTGAGCCCCTGGATGATGTCATTAACACTTCCTGAATTTTTTTGGAAAATTTTCTAGGGGAACTTGAATTCCTTGATGAAATCAGGCCTCCTGACACCTGAGCTGATCACTTGTTTTGCCTCCTGCAAAGGAGGGACACAGTATGCATCTCTCCTGCCACCTGAGAGTGCAGAAACTAGACAAGGGTTGTAATCACACAGTTACCTGCAGGCAGACACCAACTCTTTCATTGCCTGTTTTTGATCTATCAGTGATCAGAAATATAAGAAAAACCTGTATTTGCAGTAAATTTCTGTTCATGTGGGATGTTGAAAGCCTAGCAATGAACCTGCCCCACCTGTGTGTTTGCACAGTTCTTATATTCACACTTTGATTTTCCATCACACACAGTCCTTAGTAATCCATGAATTGCTTCCAATATAATCTTCTGATCACATGGCATAGGGTGATCTTAGACCAAGAAAGAAAGTATTGGTCTTATTTTATTATGTCAGGCAGGTATCCCGAGATTGCATATTTTTATTGTTTTGCAGTGTCATTCTTTGAATTTCTTAGGAAAATTTATTAACTTATAGTTAAGGCAAATTTTTGGGTAATGTATGTAGTGATTATAGTAATGAATTAAAAACTTTTCATGTGTCTACATTTGCAAGAGGGTGAGCAGCTCTCTTTGTAATAATCATGAGCTTGGCATATTCAGAAAAACATTACCAGACTCATTAAAGAATGAAATGAACTGCTTTAGGTCTCATTTCTTTTTGATGGCTTTCTGATTGTTTTTGCTTAATCAAAATGAAAAGGCCTCACAGTCAACAATGAAGTAGCCTAGCATTGAGCTGTATCCCAGGTTCTGTCTTCCAATAATAGGAAATTAATCAACATAAACTGACTCACAAAATCATGTGTAGATAATTTAAAAATATTCTTTGTTAAACATGACTGAAGTAATAGGATGTGTGCTCTTAGTATAAATATTGAAATAGGAAAGTTAATGTAAAGCAACATGAGAGTGGCTGTTAGCTGCCTGGGGATGGGATGCAGGAGGGAAGATGGGGAGAGGGATTGCTTAGGAGCCTCAGGACACACTGAGGATGACGCGAGTGTTCACTAATGTACTTGTTTGTCTAATTGTGCAAGTGTTTGTGTGTTAATATATCTCAGATGTACACTTTATATATGGACATTTTACGTTTTCTATCTGCCACCGATTAGCAATAGCTATATATAGAAAAAGAGTGAGTTAATGACAGTTAGAAATGAGAGATTCATTAACAGGAATCCACATAAACCTTGTTTCTTTTTCATTTCAGCAAGCAGCAAAATACAGCAACGTTATACACATTCTCCCTACAGAATGTGAGGCATAGAACCATCACCAGGCTTGTGTGCTCTGTCCAGGACCTGTAACAGGAAGCAGTTTGCTCACAGCTTAGGAGAGCATAGGCCCAGACAGTGAGAAGGACATTTACAGCACAGCAGCTCTCCTGGAGGAAAAGAAACTGTTTCTGACACTTTCATAATTTTTCATGTTTCCAAAGAAGATGAATTGAACATAAAATGCATTTTATGTGACTAGGATAAACAAAAGGAAATGTAGAGTTAGAAATGCCAAAACATTATCTCATAGTGGGGTTTCATATTTTCTTGAATGAAATCATTGTTGCCAAACTCCATCACTAAAGTCACATTGGAGGAGGACACAACCTTCAGTGAGCTTTTCATCCCCAGAGCTTTCTATATAACAGGAGCCTATGCAATATGGCCTCCCTGTGCTCATGAAAACCAGCACAGCCCTCATGCTGCAGTTCTGCAGCAATGCCCAGCCCTGGAAGTCCCGGTGTTTCAACTCAGTGATAAGGCTCACCATTGCATTCACAATGAGCTGGTTTTTCCTCTTCTTTGTTTTAAAGTTATTTTATGAAAAATAAGTGATAGTGAGTGTGTGAGTAGACATGAGTAGTTCAATAAACAGAGGCAACATGTGACAATTTTCTGAGGAGAATGTCTCTGTGTTTTCCGGTATGCACGATGAGGTACAGCTGGTGGAGTCTGGAGGCGGCTTGGTGCAGCCAGGGGCATCCCTGGGAATCTCCTGCGTGTCTTCAGGATTCACCTTCAGTAATTATAGCATGAACTGGAACTGCCAGGGAAGTGGCTGGAATGGATTGCATACATCAGTGACAGAGCTGTTACCATAAACCACGCAGAATTTTTGATGGGTTGATCCGCAATCTCCAGGGAAAATTGCAAGAACGCGCTGTATCTTGAGATGAGCAGCCTGAGACCCAAGGACATGGCCACGTATTACTGTGCTCGAGATACAGTGAGGGAACATCAATGTGAACCCAGGCAAAAAAATTCCTTTATGGGAGCACACAACCAGCATGGGGAGATGGAAATTCACTAACTGGACTGGGCCAGGGCCCTTGAAGCAGGAGCAGATCAGAAAGCAGGAGATTGAGTGCTTCCTATAGGTCTTTGGGGTTTATTCTCTGTCTTAACAACCCAAGAAGAGACCAGAGATACCCAGGCTTCACATAACTTAGCAGGTATTCAAGATACAAGCACAGTTTTTGTTATTTATAGCTAATATTTTCTTGGTTTCTTTCATATGATTTTTCTAAAAAGAGTGATAAAACTCAAAATACATTTTGAGAAGTTAGGTTTCTATTTAATATAACATCATCATTATATAAAAATTAGATTCTTACTCTTCTCCTCATAATGAGCATTTGTCTATTGCAGGAGTAAACGTTTCAGGTTAGAAAATTAAATTATCCCTATCCCTCTTCACAGGGTCTGAGACCTTGCAGCTCTCTCCTCTCCTTGGTCCTCAGGAGACCTGTTCTCCAGGCTCAGACCAGCACCATAAGGAGCTCTGGACTCAGGGGAGGAAGAAGAGGGGCAACTGGACTTCACACAGAGCAGCATCTAGGGCCCTTGATGAGCTCTTTCTGTTCATGTTAGCTCGCCAGAATTTATTTAGGAAGCTTTCAATTTAGAAATTTATCAAATTATCTTCACCATTCTTTTTCTTTAGTCTCTCCCTCTCTCTCTCTCTCTCTCTCTCTCTCTCTCTCTCTCAAGTACAAATGCATAGTTTTCAAGTGATATATCAGTTTAATAGGAGACAATATTCAAGATAAAATGTTTCTGTCTCATAACAATAATTGATTCCCAAATAGATTTTCCAATTTCTGCCTTTGTACTTTTTTATTTTATTTCACTTCATTCTGTATTCATTCTTCACATATCTTGTCCTAAATTTTCATAAAATAGCCAGATACAAGTCTATTATTATTTTTCTTCACTTTGTGAACCAGGTGTACAATGAAGAGAAAATTATTTGAAATACACAATCTCCACACATGCACACTTCTTGAAGGCAGATTTGAGGTGATGTCTTCACACATAGATGTCGCACATTTCACTCAGTTGTGTCCATGGAAATCATGGTCACTGTCATCCTGGGAAACTAAATACCTCCTCTCTTCACCCTGCTCTGCACCTCACCTTGGCCATCATTATCACTGCTGTGCCCTGGTTTCAGGGGTGAGAGTTCCAGGTATCCCAGGTGCCCCTGTTGTTTTCAGCCCAGAGTGAGATCTCCTTCCAGAACATGCAATCTCCTGAAATATAGCTGAATTCACACTTTTGAATTTTCCAAATTCCATTTTCCTGGAGATCTTTGGAATGTCTAAAATTTGTCTTTAGCTTTTTAGGAGACAATTTGAGTGACTCCCCTGAAAGTGGAACAATTGTTGCAACATTGATTATATTTAGGATTACTTCCATATAGTGATATGTACAGAGCTGACTATAGTATTTCCTTCTCTCTTCAATTGGCCCTAAGTATTGCAAATAAGGCCAGCCTAGGTATTGGTATGTAACTCTAGAGCCATCAGACACTTTCCTGTTTCCTCACAAAATGCTCTCTGCAAAGGATATGAGAACAGTGGGATGGCAGAGCAGCCAGTCAGCTCCAGGAAGGCCAACTGGTGATGAGCCTGGATAAGAAGAGGCTCTGAGTCCCAGGGCACAAAAGTTTACAGATCAGAAACTGAGCCTTCAAAAACAATTACATTGCTACCTTAACTGAATTATGCACATTGATCCTTACTTGTGTCATTCTCCCTGCATTTTGCAAAGATGCTTTTCTCCCTACCTGGCTAGCCAGCTCAGGTTACTCATGCAGTTCTTCTCATCCTCTCTGCCACTCATCCTCAAGCCTCCCCCTTCTTAACAACAGAATAAATTCTCAGACTATCCTGGGATCAAGGACTTTGTCTACACATCCTCATGGGGACAGGACTTAGGACCACTTGGCTGTCCTTAACTTTGAATATGACATGATGTATTTACTCTCCTCTTGGGTTTCAGTGAATGTGGTAGGTTGGAACTGACTTGCTAGGATTCCAATAATGTCTCAGTGTGATTACAAATGTAACTTTTTGGATTGTGAGTCAGACTGGAAAAGGGATTGCAGTATTTGGATGACAGTACTCAATACATGCAGTTACAATATTTGGAGCTCAATGTGGCCAGAATACACAACCTTCACATCACAACTACTGACCATCACACAGGAGACAACCCACTGGACCTTGCATGATGAATTTCCTTGGAAACAGTTTCTAAACTGAACTTTTAGCTCTTATGCTCAAGTGTTGCTTATACTTAACATGCACATTCTTGATCTTTCTGCTAATGTCTCGGTAGCTGTTCATGATATTAGATAACAAATCAATGACATGTCAGTTTGTAAAATTCCCTGGACTTTGTCCTTATAGTAAGTCATAACTAGCTAATTTGATGAAAATCTTTGTTCACTGCACTCATAATTATCCTAAGAATTGTATTATTTGGCTTATACATACATTATTCTTTCTTTACCTTGTCTACTCCAGATTTAAATTGTATGACTAGCCAAAGTAAAAATGCCTTGTATCTATTGAAATCATTAGATGGAACCTCTGCAGAGTATTCCTGACTGCTGATCAACAACTGTGACCCCCCTCAGCCTGAGTAAGGCAGATCAGTCATTGCCCATTACTCCCTCATTGCAGTTTATGTTACTTCTTCAGACGGAGGATTGCTACAGGCAGCTGATTTAGATAGAAATATTATAGACAGACAGAAAGACAGGGATAGGGCCTCAGAGAAGCCAGTGCTGAAGCCCAAATACCTTGTAACTAAAGAGGAGAGAGTCACCTCCCAATGTGGGACAGGCATTGAGAAAAAAGATCAAAATAATAAACCCACATCCTAAGGACTGATATTATATGTACGTCTGTATCACCGTAAGGAAGCCAGGAGTCAGTAACCAGCCCCCTACAGGAAGAGTCACTGCTCTGTATGCATGCCTGCTTGCTATATGATTTGCTTCCCCATTTGTCTCTGATTTAATCAATTTTACCTGAGCAACTATACCCATGATCTTATTGGTTGTCCACAGTTCTGCCCCATTTTATACCCACCTTGTGAGTTCCCATGTTTTCCTCACATTAGACCTGCATCACTTTATTCTTTTGCTCTATAAAAGTCCCAAGGAAGACAGAGTCTTTGGCAACATAATCAGGTCCTCTTATATATCTCAGACACAAGCTTTCTTTCTCTCATTAGTTATATTCTGCTTGTAACCTCCATTGTTCCTAAAATTCATTTGTCATTTTAGAAAACATGAACTCATACTGGACCTTTTTTAGATTGGGAGTTATTTTGCCCTATATTAAAATGATGTGGGTAAAAGACCAAAAAGAATGTGGATTCTCATCTCTCAATGAATTGAGAGAGCACTGGGCTCAACTGCAAGGGCTGTCCCTGTCTCAGGTGTGGCTCATTAATACAGCAGAATATTTGCATTGTGTGGTCACAGAGGAGGGTTCCCATGTGCTTAATCTATCTGCAAAGAGGAGAAATAGCAGTCATGGCAGTGGTGATGATAATGGGTGCTTGTGCCTCCCTGCAGAAGAGTTCACATCCAGAGTGACCCCCACATCCAGCATTTGCACCTCTTCACACTGGAGGTCAGAAAGCACAGAGTCCATGCTCAGGGTCTCCCAGTGAGGAGGGATGAAGATGGGCTCTGCTCTCCATCATGACTCACTCAGGAATCCCCAGCCCCTCTTTCCTGACTCAGAGACAAATTGATAAGGATGTCAGGTCACAGAAGAATTCTTCAAGGAGATCTAATTTATGGCACTAATACATTCCATCTTCATGCTACCTTATCTAATGTGTAAAGCAAATCTAACTTCCATGCCAACCCTAGGTAATCTGAGGAGTGTTTGCTGTGGAACTCAGTAGCAAAGAATCATGAGGATCATTGCTGCATCTTACTGGACAGCCTTCCAATGCAACAATGGTATATAAGAACAACACCCTCCTCATTGAGTCAGAATCCCTTGAAGACCAGTGTGGTCCCCGTCACATTTGAAAACCTTTCACATGCAGGCTCTGTGCTCTGCTCTGAGTTTCATGTGCAGCATTGTTTTGCACCATGCAGGGAGTTAACAGCTACAGGTGTCTTCAGAACAATGCATCTTGCTACAGAAAAAATGTGTCAGCAAAAATCTAAGTTGTATTTCAAGAAGGTTAGAAATTGCACTACACATGTGTAAACATCCACTGTGCAGTAGATAAAAAGTGTAAGCTACTTTGAGGTTAAATAAACATATCTTCATAGAAACAAATTAACATACATATGTATGAGGGCGTTTCACATGAACGAAGAGAGATACAATCAGGTGATTGCCTAAAAGCCTATAAAACTTATGACATCTTTTAGAGAATTTGTGCCCTCTTCACTGAGATACTAACAATATGTTATTAGTCTCAAGATCTTGGATTATACCAATTATTGAATGAGAATGAGCAAGTGGAGTATGGAGAAAGCCAACTTATTTGAGCAAGGACCCTGAAATAGATATGAATAGATGCTGTGTGTTATGCACATGTAGCTATGCACATGCGCTGTGTGCATCTCACTGTCCTGTTATCTTTGGCACCTGTGTGCTGGTTTTCATACTCCTAAAGTCTTCTATCATCTGCAAACACAGCCAGCTCCCTGACTAGTTCTTCCATTACATGTCCTGTCCTGGAGTAGGAGGTTTGGACCTTGAGCAATGGACTCCAGTAAAATTGCTGAGTTCGTAGAGGACTCAGTCAGCATCCTCCACCCAGAGCCAAAGACAAAAATTTGTCCATCCTCTATCTCCTTCTGATCTTCATCTGCAAGACTGAATCAGATGCAAATGATTTTAGAGCTACCAGATAAGCTCATATTGCACATTGCCTTAAATTGTTTTGTATCACAATGTTTAAGATGTCCTCAGCAATTTGCAAAGTTAGTCTTCAAGAACATAGAATAAAGATGGTTCCCTCTCTTTCTGGTGGTGGCTCCCATATGTGATTGTAGGAAAACAGAAAGGATGATATGGAGATTCTGCATCTGATCTCAGGACTCGCCCTGTTCTCCCACAGTTGTATCTCAGCTACTGTTGCAAGAGACCAGATCTGGGCTATTTAAGCTCTCTCAGTCCCTGTCTTTCAACCTCAGACTGTCTTGTTAGCACAGCTCTGTGACTTTGCTGCTGTATTTGGTTCCTTCAGTCCCCAGGCAGAAACTTAGTGGTTTTAGCAGGATGGTAATAGTGGAGGCACAACTTGTCATTCATCCCTGACAATTTATCATCTCTAAAGACACAGCTAAGAACTACTTCTCTGAGGAACTGTCCTCAGTATCCACAGAAAACACAACTGTATTATACCGTGCAATACATTTTCTGAGGGGATCTAAGTGTGAGCCCAGGCACAAAGCTATGTACAAGGTGGTGGGGACCAGCAGGGGCACTCAGGATCAGCAACAGGTGCACAGAAACAAGAAGAAACTGCAAGATGCAAGGACTGGGTGCTCAGGACCTGTTGGGAACACTCTGATCCAGCACACAGACCTGGGGATCTACAGGGAACCATGAGCAACACAAAGGTGGTGCAGTGAAGGAGGCTTTGGACTGAGGGTCTCACAATGATTAGTGCCTGAGTTTCCCCTCTGTCTTAGCTTCACATCCACTTTGCAGAGCGTACAGTGCTAACTCTCCAGTTCACAGGTATGATTTCCAGACTGCAGAGAATGGAAGGGATTTTGGTGTTGACAGAATATGTTTACGCCTTTGTTTTCTCATTCCCTTCAAGTGACCTCCTGTGACAGGGCTGCAGCAATTTTTGTATTCTGGAAGAAAGACTGTGACTCTTATGGACATAGATGTTTTGAAATACACAGTTGTTATGGTCTTCATGCACAAGTAGTCTGCTATTTTTGTCCCCATGAGAGGGCACTGTCACATATAGTAATAAGTGTTTCAGTTTAGGAAAGAATGGAATAAAAGTATTTACAGGAAAGGAGTTTTATGGAAAATGAGAGAATGTGTGAGTACATACATTAGGTATCTTGAAAATAGGGACAGTTTTGTAGGTATTTAACTATTTCTATAATTGTGTCAAGAAGCATATCACTTATTCATCATTACAGCAAATGTCATATATATTTTTTGCATAATTTACACAATAAATATATATTTTTAAATAATTTCTTACCACAGGTAAGAAAAGATGTATATTCCTTGAACATGTTTTTGAAAAAGATTCTTGTCTACACATTTATGAATATAATAAAATACAAAATGATGCTGTCATATTCTCTCATTAGAAGAAAACAATAGAAAATTGTCATGATGCATGCACTCTCTGTGTTAGGATTTCTCAGCAAGCTACTGAGTTCTATAGGAAGTATTGTAAGACCGAGTACACTGGATGTCTTTTACATGTGATGTTGCATCTCATAGGACATTAGGCTTCTCACTCTATGTACTCAGTTATGAACTTGTAAACTTACCAAATCCAATTAATTGTATATTGATAAAAATAAGAAAAAATGAGATGAGGCCTGTCAACTTAGGAACAAACCATGTGTTCTACAGTATTAGATCTATTCCAAAACACCTCCCAAAGCACTCCCATGCTTGGGACCCTCCTTCTCTGAAGCTTCCATCACAGAACTGTCCATATGTACAGGATGCCATGCAAATAGCGCCTCCCCCTGCCAACCCTGCAGCTCTGCAGAGGAGCCCAACCCTGGATGTCCAACTGTTCCCACTCAGTAATCAGGATTAAGCACAGATGGCTCACTATGGAGCTGGCACTCAGCTGGGTTTTCCTTTTGCTATTTTAAAAGGCAATTCATAAAAACAGAGACATGGAATGTGTGACATGAGTGGGATGCAAAGTGAATGCATGTGACAGTTTCCTGAAAAGAATGTTTGTTTGCAGGTGTCCCGTGAGTGGAGCAGCTGATGGAGTCTGTTGGAGGCTTGGTGCAGCCTGGGGTTCACTCAGACTCTCCTGCATGGCCTTGGGACTCACCTTCAGTAGTTATGACGTGGAATGGACCTGCCTGGCTCCAGGGAATGGGGCTGGAGTGAATTGCATACATAAGTGGTCATAGTAGTAATATAAACTATGCAGACTCTTGAAGGTTCTATTCACCATCTCCAGAAAGACTGGCAAGAACATGCTGTATCTGCAAAAGAGCAGCCTGAGAACCGAGGACACTGCAGTGTATTGCTGTGCCAGATACACAATGAGAAAATTTCCAAGCAAGATCAGACATAAACCTTCCTGAAGAGGCTCTCAGGACAAGGAGGGGGCGATGTGGATCCACTGACATAGGTAGGTGCCCCAGGAGGAGGTACAGAGCAGGAATATGGGGGTTAAGGGCTTTCTGTTGACCTCTGGGGTTTGCTGTGTGTACACAACCACAAGATAATCAAAATACACTCACTTCAGATGAATTATGAAATATTCAAGATTCAAGCACAGTATATATATATATATATATATATATATATATATATTCTCTTTTTTATTTTAAAGAGCAAAAAACAAAAGAGGATAGAACAAAGCAGATCATAACAGAACATTGTAAGCATTTTACAACAAGACAACTGGATATTAACAGTAGCTACTATAATTTCTCTTTCTTTGTAACAGTCAAGCATGGCTTCACATACAGTAATATCAAAAATTAAAAAAAAATCAAGAGAATGAAAGAGTTACAGGGCATTCTAAACCAAATAACAGAAAATGAATGATACTACTATAATATCTCATTTTCCATAAAAAATTTTTTATACTATCACATATATCAAAATCCAATAAGACACAATATGATAAAACCAGGGGTAATAGAACAACAAAAGCATGGTGGAACTTCAAAGGAAGACAATATTAAATCAACAATGGCTGCCAAAATGTCTTATTTTCTTCAAAATGGCTATTCATATCATCACACATAATAAAATCAAACAAAACAGAATAAAACCATTCCAGCAGATGAATGAAAACATTGTAAGTCTTCAACACAAGGTAAAGGGGAAACAAGAGTACCCTAAAATCTTAGGTACTCTTACATTTTCTTATGCAAGGGAGACTATACATTATTATACTTGTGAGTTTGGTTTATTTTGCTTATGAGTATGATCTCAAGTTGCATTTGTTTATTTATAAGTATCTCAATGTGATCATTCTTTATAGCTGATTAGTACTCCATTTTATAAAATGCCACATCTTTTTAATCCATTAATCAGTTGATGGACACTTAGGTTGCTTCCAATATGTGGCTATTACAGATTGTGCTACTATAAACATGGGTTCACATAAATTGTTGTGGTTTGATGTTTTCAGTTCTTCAGGAAATATGCCTAGAAGTGGAATGGCTCAATCAAATGAGACTTCCAGTCTCAGCTTTTTGAGGAATCTCCCAACTGACCTCCACAGTGGTTGCACCAGTCTACACTCCCACCAGCAGTGCAGAATAGTTCCTTTTTCCAAAGCAGCCTTTCCATCATTTGTTGTTGGTAGTTTTCTATTATCCTGGCTGTTTGGCCATTCTTTCTGGAGTGAGTCAGAATCTCAGTGTGGTTTTAATTTGTACAGTTCTCAGATGAAAAATGTGTATTCATTTGAATACCCATTTTTGGAGTGGGTCTTTGAATTTCTAGAGTCTGATTTTTTAAATTCTTTATAAGATCTACACAGAAGTCCTTTGCAGAGGGAAAGTTCACTAAGATTTTTTCCCTTTTTGTGGGTTTTCTTTTCACTCTATTGGAGATTTCTTTTGATGAGCAGAGACTCTTTAAGACATGATCCCAGTTATTGATTCTGGTATTTCCTGTGCAGTTTGATTCTTGTTCATAAATTCTCTAACTATCTCTATCTGTTGAAGACTTTACCTACTGTGTCTTCCAACAGATTTAGTGTTTCTGTTTTAATATTTAGATCTTTGATACATTTAGATTTTAGTTTAGTACACGGTGACAGGCATGGGTCTAGTTTTAGTTTTTGGCATATGGATAGCAAGTTTTGCCAGCACCATTTATTAAAGAGAGTATTGTTCTTCCAGTGAACACGTTTGGCCCCTTTATCAACGATAAGGTGGTTGAGTGTATTTGTAGTTGTATCTTCTAGTCTAGTCCATTGATCTTCAGATCTGTTTTTATTAAACTACCATGATGAATTTATTAAAGTAGCTTTGTAGTATAACTTCAAGTCAGGGACTGTGATGCCTCCTGCCTTGGCTTTGTTGCTTTGCATTGCCTTTGCTACTCTCGGCCCCTTCTGGTTCCAGATGAATTTTAGGAGTGATTTCTCTGGATCTATGAGGAATGTTAGTGGTATTTTCACTGGGATGGCATTGAATCTGTATAACAAGCTTGGGAGAATGGCCATTTTCACAATTTTTATTCTTCCTATCCATGAACAAGGGATGGCTTTACAGTTTCTGAGGCCCTCTTCAATTTCTTTTTTCAGGATGTTATAATTTTCACTGTACAACTCTTTTACATCTTTCATTAGATTAATTCCTAAGTATTTCATGTTTTTGGATGCTAGTGTGAAGTTATGGCTTCTCTGATTTCTCTCTCAGTGATTTTTTGTTAGTGTATAAAAATGCTATTAATTTTTGGGTATTGACTTTGTATCCAGCTACATTGCTGAATTTATTTATTATATCTAGAAGTCTTTCATTGGAGGTTTGAGGGTCTCCTATGTAGAGTATCACGTCATCTGCAAATAACGATAATTTAACTTCTACTTTCCCTATCTTACTCCTTTTATTTCTTTCTCTTTTCTAATTGTTCTGGCTAGTATTTATAGCACTATGTTGAATAGGAGTGCAAATAAGGGACATCCTTGTCTTGTGCCTGATTACAAGATAAATGCTTTCAGTGTTTTGGCCATTTAATATGACACTGGCTGTTAGTTTGTTGTACATGACCTTTATCGTATTGAGTTAAAGACCATCTATTGCAATTCACTGTAAGGTTCTTATCATGAATGGGTGTTGGATCTTATCAAAAGCTTTTTCTGTATCTATAGAAATGATCATGTGATTCTTGCTTTTGGATCTATAGATATGGTGGAATACATTTATTGATTTGCATATGTTGAAACACCCCTGCATGCCTGGAATGAATCCCACTTTGTCATGATGTATAATCTTCTTGATGATTTGCTGCATCCTGTTTTTAATATTTTCTTGAGAATTTTTGCATCTTTGTTCACTAGGGAGATTGGTCTGTAATAGTCTTTTTAGTTGCATCTTTCTCAGGTTTTGGTACTAGAGTAATATTTGCTTCCAAGAATGACTTAGGGATAATTGCTTCCCTTTCAATTTCATTGAAGAGTTTGAGAAGTGTAGGCATTAAATCTTCGTTGTAGTTCTTGTAGAATTCTGCAGTGAATCCCTCTTGGGCTGGGATCTTCTTTGTTGGTAGGAACTTGGTTACATTTTCAATTTCATTAATAGGAATTGTGTATTTCAGCAGCTTTACATCTTCTTGATCCAGCTTTGGTGGTTCATATGTTTCTAGGAATCTGTCCATTTCTTCTGTGTTATCGAGCCTATGAGAATAGAGGTTTTAGAAATAGTTGTTGATGATCTTCTGTAGTTCCACAGGATCAGTAGTGATTTAACCATTTTCATTCTGTATTGCATGAATTTGAGTCTTTTCTTTCCTCTTTAAATTAGCTTGGGTATGGGATTATCAATTTTATTTATTCTTTCAAAAAACCAACTCTTCAGTACATTGATTCTTTGTATTGTTTTCTTAGTCTCTATTGCATTAATTTCTACTCTGATATTTATAATTTCCTCCCTTTTTTTGGCTTTGGGCTTGGCTTGCTCTTCTTTTTGTAGATGCTTGAAGTGTAATACCATGTTGCTTATTTGTGTTTTTTCTGTTTTCCTAATGTGGGAACTCAGTGCAATAAATTTTCTTCTGAGGACCACTTTCATTGCATCCTACAGGTTCTGGTAAGTTGTGTTTGTATTTTCGCTTGCTTGTATATATTTTTTAATTTCTTCTTTAATTTCCACTGTGACCCATTGATTGTTCAAGAGTGTAATGTTTAATTTCCATATATTTGTGGGGTTTTTGCAGTTACTTTTACCATTAATTTCTAGTGTCATGGTGCTATGATCCATTAATATGCATGGGACAATTTCAACTTTTTGCATTTACTTAAATATGTTCTGTGGTTTAGTATATGGTCTATTTTAGAGAATGTCCCATGTACTCCTCAGAAGAACGTATATTCTGATGTTGTTGGATGGAACACTCAGTATATGTCTATTACATCCTTTTGTTCACAGGTGTGATTCAGTCCTGTTATTTCTTTGCTGATTTTCTGTCTAGTTGATCTATCCCTTTGTGTCAATGGTGTGTTAAGGTCTCTTGTTATAAGTGTGTTATTGCCTATTTGACTTTTCATTTCTGTTAATACTTGCTTTTTATAGCTGGGTGCTCTGGAATTTGGTGCATATGCATTTAAGATTGCTATCTCATCATCTATCAGTTTTCCCCCAACTAATATGTAGTGACTTTCTTTATCTCTGGACCATTCTTGGTTTGAAGTTCACATGGTCTGCAAACAGAATAGCTACCCCAACTTTTTCTGAGTTCCTGTTGTATGGAGTTTTGTTTTCCATTCTTTGACTTTCAGTCTATAAGTTTCCATTTGTGTTAGCTGTGTTTATTGCAGAAAGTATATGAATGGACATTGTTTCTTGATACATTCTGCCAGTCTGTTTCTTTTAATTGGTGAATTGAAGCCATTTACATTAATGGTTATAACTGGCATATATTGGTTCATTGTTGACATGCTATCTTTCTGGTGTTGTATCTTAACTTTCCATTCTTTTTAATTGTCTGTCTTGCTTAGTGGTTTTTTTCCTATGGGTATCTAGAATGTCTTTCATTATTCTTTGTAGGGTTGGTTTGGTGATTATGAAGTTGTTTAGCTGTTCTTTGTCATGAAAGTATCTTAATAATCTGTTTTGAAGGACAGTTTTGCAGGGAACATTAGTCTGGGTTGGAAATCATTTTTCTTTAGGGTATGAAACAATTCACTCCATGCTCTTCTTAACATCATTGTTTGTGTTGAGAAGGCTGCTGTGATTCTGATAGGTTTTCCTTTATAGGTGATCTGTCTTTTCTCTCTAACAGCTTTTAATATTCTGTTCTTATGTTGTATTTCTAGGATGCTGATTATTATATTTCTGGGTGTATTTTTGTTTTGGTTATGGTTATTTGGAGTTCTACCTTCACTAATCTGTTTGTCAATTTCCATATTCATGTTTGGGAAGTTTTCAGCTATTACTTATGTAAATAGCCTCTTGATATCATTTGTGTTGTCCCCTTCTTTTTCATTTATCCCTATTAATCTGATGTTGTTTTTCTTTGCATCACCTTGCAGCTGTTGAATTGTTATTTCCTGATTTCTTGTTATTTTTAGAAGATCTTATCTTTCCTGTTCACTGGCTGCAATCTTATCTTTGAAGTTTGAGAGTCTATCTTCACTTTCCTTGAGATGGTTTTTGCAACTTTCAATAGAATATTTGACTTCCTGTATATCACTTTGAATCTGCTTCATGTATTTTGTTTGTTTCTTGAACTGTTCATTCAGGAATTCTATCATTTTGTTTTCTTCTTCTAATTTTTTATCTCTGTCTTTTTTGGAACTACTCACTATTTCTTTCACTACTTTAACATTTCTTCTTTTACCTGGGAGATTATTTCTGATTTAAGTCCCCTCATTGCTTCCTGTACTTGCTTTTTATTTTATCTCAGTTGATATCATTTCAGGCATATCAGGTGTATTGCTAGTATTTTCTTCTATGTACATGGCTCCTAGACTTTCTTGGGGTGGGCTGGCAATTTGAGATTGCCTTTTGTTGTTTTGGGTTTTTTTCCCCTATATTTCCATGTTTCCAGCTATGTTCCAAAGCTTTCCATGGATGTGGTGGAAACCCCCTCCTGCACTCTCTGCTACTGGGACTCACTTGGCTTTGACTCCCCTTGCGCAGTGGGCCTAGTTTCCCTGGTTGAAAGAAGGTCACTGGGTGCAGTCAATCAAGCCTGTGGAATGTCTGGGGTGTAGTCTAGTGTCCTAAGGGGGCGGGTCAGGCATGCACACACAATGTTTGATGGTCCCAAACTTTTCCCATGCCTGCCCTGGCGAGCTACAACTCTCAGTAGAATTTCTGTTTTCCTGTATATCTCTTTGAATCTGTTTTGTGCATTCTGTTTGTTTCTTATACTCTTCATTCAGTTATTCTGTTTCCTTTGTTCCTCTAATTTTTTAACTTTGTCTTCTTTAGATGTGTTCATTATTGCTTTCACTACTTTTATCATTTCTGCTTTTACCTGAGATATTATTTCTGATTTGAGTTTTTCTCTAGATTCCCTGAGTTGCTTCTTTATTTCAGTTGATATCATTTCAGTCATTTCAGGTGTATGGCTTATATTTTCTTTTATGTTCATGGCTCCTAGGATGGCTTCATGGATTTCTTAGGTTCATGGCTTTCTTAGGATGGGCTGGGGATTTGAGATTTCATTTGGTGTTTCATTTTTTCATTTTCCTATATTTCTGTACTTCAAGTAGTGTTCCAAATCTTCCTCTGGGTGCATTACATATTATCCCTTGCTCCTTCATCTCCTGGAACTGAAAGAAGGTCACTGAGCTAGGCCCAGTCAGGCCTGAAGGGCCTCCTGAGCCCAGTCCAGTGTCCTAGGGAGCTGGATGGAAAGTCAACCACTGGGGTGATGGTCTCAAACTCTCCCCAGGACAGCACCAGTGTGCTGAAAGACTCCCTGCTTGGCCCCGGCCTCCAAGACTGAAAGAAAATCACTGTGTGTGGTCCACTGAAGCCAGAGAAACCTCCTGAGCTCAGTCCAGTGTCCTAGGGTGCTGGGTGGGAACAAAACCCTTGGGAATTACAGTCCCAAACTCTCCCTGGCCAGGGCCGGTACAGTGGGATTCACCTCACATGGCTCAGGCTCCCTTGCACGGTCTTGGCTCTATGAATTGAAAGTCAAAAGCTGGGCATGGTCCACTGAGGCCCACAAAACGTCCCAAGCCCAGTCCAGTGTCCTAGGGAGCTCAGTGGAAACTTAACCACTGGGAGTGATGGTGTGAAACCCTCCCTGGGCCAGTGCCAGTTGGCTGAAAGTCCCATATATTTATCTCAATTCTTTTCATATGAATTTTCTTTTGAATGTCAAATAATTATTATCTAAAAATGAAAGTGTTAGTTTACTCCTATTAAGGAGTGATTGTCTATTGCAGGAGTAAATGTTTCAGATTAGAAATTTAAATTACTCCCATCTCACTGCATAGGGTCTGAGACCTTGCAGTTCTCTCCTTTCCTTGGCACCTCAGGAGACCTGACCCCCCCGCTCAGCCCAGCTCCGTAAAGACCTCTGGGCTCTGGAAGATGGAGAGTGGCATCCAGACTGGATTGAAGAGTCTGACTGGGGGGGAGGGAAACTTGAACACAGAGAAATGGATGAATATCTCTCCAGAAAGACACTTGGGGAAAGATATTTCCAGAAACTTATCCCAATTGTTGGAAATGAATTCCCCTAAGAATAACCAATCATCCATTCTTCAAGTATAGCCATAACAAGTCAAGGTAGTCTGTATAAGAAACACATTAAAGGAAGAGCCCTGCTGCCCAGAGAGGAAGAGAGTTCAAGGGAAAATGAAGGAAACATCTCAAGATTCCTTATGGGAAAGGATCAGAGAGATCTCACCATGAGCACACGGAGTCTCCATAATCAGGTACACTGGTGTGGTGAGTGGGATTACAGCTGATGGAGCTCCAGGGCCAGGTCCGCCTGGAGCAAAATTCAGTGGTACAGAAAGTGGAAGATCAGGAGAAGAGGACAGAGGAGCCCTTTGCAGCTTCCTTCTCCACCAGCTGCCAGTTTCTGCTTGGTTTCCCCTGGGCCTCAGGCTCATTTCACTTTCCCTCTCTCCTTGGTTTTCTTTGAATGAAGTGTCTCCTACTGGGGCTTTTGGAACATCTAGGTGAATCCAAGCGGGACAGCAAGTTTCACACAAGCAGGATACACACAGTGCTACAGGGAGAAGGCCACACACCTGGGGAGACTCAAAGATGGCTCCATTTCCAAGCCTGAGCTGGGTCCTGAGGTCCAAAGGAGAAGGACCAGCATCTGAAGTCCACCAGGACATCACTGTGTCCTTCTTGGGAACAAGATGTCTGAAGAACCCAGGTGTCTCTCATGGAACTGAACCAGCTCACCAGATACCTGATTTCTGGAAAACCATGTGATCAGACACCAAATCACCAGCATCAGTGGGGAATGCTGCTGCCTGCCCATCTGTCCTTTCTGGGACTCCATTATATTGTGGATCTTTAGAGAATCCTGAGTAGACACAGACCCTGGACTTGTCCTCTGCTACATCCCCCTGCTAGCATTCCTAGTAGTGTCTGCTGAACAGAGTCCTGATTTCTAGGCATGAGCATCTGTGGAAGCACATCCGTGGGCTCAGCCAGAGTGTGGGAACACCCTGCAGATAAGCTGCATGCTACACTGACAGTACTCACTTCCAGACTGCACAGTCAGGGTTGCACTGAGATCACTCTTCACCTCCTCAGAACCTATTAACTAGAAGTAGAGATCCTTTCAATGGGACTGATTCATTCTTCTGTAGTAAGGTGACTTTACTCAGAGGGGTGCAGTTCTTATTTATTATTGGTGCATTGAAAGACCTTCCACTAAGATGCAGCAAGGACCATCATTAATCCTTGTACTGAGTTACACAGAAAATGCTTTACACATTGCCTGAGGTATCATGAATTTATATGGGAGTCGATAGGATGCACTATAGGTTCTTCCCAGTATGTCTGATGCTAAGACAGAGGGGAAAATTCAGTGACAGGTGCTGTGCTCAGTTATGAGTTTCATGTACAGCATTATTCTCCACCATGCAGGAAGCTGAGAGCTGTGGGTGTCCTCCCAGAAATGTACCCTACTACAGAAAAAAAATGTAGTTAAAAAACTACATTATGTTTCAACAGGGTACAAATTACACTACACTAGTGTAAATATCTACTGTGAGGTAGAAAAATGTGTATGGAAGTTTGAGTTGCCAAAAAATATATCTTAACATAAACACATGAATATACATCACTCTGAGTACATTTCACATACACAATGAGAAATACAGTCAGATGAGTATCTAATATTCCATAAAATTCATGACCACTTTTGTGTCTTAGACAATATTTGCCCAATTCAATGAGATGACAGCATTTATAAAAGGTCCTCAAATCCCTGGAATATATGAAGAGCAAATATAGAATGGAGAATGACAATTGATTTGAAGTAGGACCCTAAAACACACGTGTACATATGCACATAGAATGCAAACGAATGTTTTGTGTTATGCACACAACCCCTATGCTCACTTGCTGAATGTACCTCACAGCCCTCTTTTCCCTGGGACCCGTGTTCTAGTTTTCATATCTGCAAAACCATACTTCATCTGTAAACATAAACAACTCTATTAGAGGGAAAAACAAAACAAAACAAAAAAAACAAGGATAGCTATATGTGTAGAGGTTTATAATACCTAGAACCTCTAAACAGTTTATGAGAATTGATTATGTTATGTGTAATGAAATGAACAGCTACTTTGAAGAAAAATAGACATTATGGTATCCACTGCTGATTCTGTATCATCATGCTGTGAAATCCAGTGATGCTTCTATTCTTTGTTCAGAGTGTTTTTAGTCTGTTTTGTACTGTTTAATTTCAACATACATGAAGGTATAGATAGCTATTTTGAAAAGAACAAGAGACATTATGGAAGCCATTGTTAATGTTCATATTGTCTGGTTTTGAAGGCCTGTAATGCCTTCATTTACTCCATTCCAAACTGTTTTGTACTATTTTGTTTTGTATGAATTCGTTGTGTGTGAAGACATAGACAACTATTTAGAAGAAATCAAGAGACATTATGGTAGGCACTGTAGATCTCCTTTTGTGTTGCTTTGAAATCTGTGTGACTTACATTGTTTTCTGCTGATCTACTTTGTTCTGTTTTTTATGTTTAGTTTTACTGTCTGTTTAAAAAATAAAAAACACAAAACAAACAAACAAACACACACACAGACAACTCCCTGAACAGCTCTTCCATGATATGTCCTGTGTTGTGAAGAGAATTGATCCTGGAGCAAAGGACCCACGGGACCTCACTAAGTTCTTTGAGGACTCAGTCAGCATCTTTCACACAGTGGCAGTTTCAAAAAGGTACACATCCTCTCTCTCCTTCTGACCTTCATGTACAAGGTATTTCCCCACATGCAAATACTTCAGGAGCTAACAGATAAACTCATATTTCATACTGGCTTAATTTCTTGTGTATCTCAGTGTTTAAGATGCTCTCAGAGATTTGTAAACCTGGTATTCAAGAAACTAGAACAATGCGGGTTACTGCTCTTTCTGGTGCTGGCTCGCAGATATGTGATCTGGAAAATTCAGACAGGATGACATGGAGCTTCTGCATGTAATCTCAGGATTCACTGTGTTGTCCCACAATCCTGCCTAGCTGCTGCTGCAAGAGACCTGATCTGGCTCAGCAAAGGACTCACAGTCAATCTCGCTGTGAACTGAACATTTTCTGGTTTCTTCCACTGTGCTACACTCCCCCTGGAGCTGGATCCTTCAGCCACATTGAAGGAAACTGAGTGAATGTGTCAGAATGATTAAGAGAGGAAACACAGCTTGTAATTTACCCCTAAAATTCAGTATTTCTAAAGATTCAGGCAAGAACCAGTTCTCCATGCAACTGTCCACAGTATCTATGGAAAACACCACAGTACCACCACCGTGGAGTACTGTGCAAAACAATTTCTGAGGGGAGGCAACTGGGAATCCAGACACAAAGCTATGTACAGAGTAGCATGGACCAGCAGGGGACGCACAGGACAAAGAAGAGGGGGCTGCTTGAGAGCAGGAGAGGACACATAGGAGCATTAATGAAAGCTCTGGACTAGTGAAAAAGCCCTGGGGATGTGCAGAGAACCAGGAGTGGCCCCAAGAGGAGTTACAGAGAAGGAAGCTAAGGACAGAGTGATTCCTTTTCATGTCTGAATGCCTCCTCTGTCTTAGCATCACACACACGCTGTGGAGAACGTACAGTGCGTCCTCTCCTCCTCACATGTGAATTCTCCAGAGCCCAAGCAATGAAAGGGACTTGGTAGTGACAGATTACATTTACACCTGCACTATTTTCATCTCCTTCACCTAAATTCCTGTGGGACAGCAATAAGAACTTGCATAAACTTTAAAGAAAACCAAGAATCTTAAGAATGTAGATGCTTTGGAATACAGGATACTCACAATCATCATCATAGAAATTTAGAGTGCTAATTTTGTCACCAAGAGAAATAGTTAGGCCCATGCAGTAAAAAATAATTCAGTTGAGGAAAATCTACAATAAAGGAAACACACTTTATGGAATACAACAGGAGAATTTAGGAGTACTGATCCAGTGCATATCTTGACAATGTGAATTATTTTGTAAGTACTATCATGTTGGTAGTTTCTGCCAAAATGTATCTCATTCATATATAATTAAAATTAATACACATGTTTGTAATAGGTACCTTACAGTAGAACACTTGATGCAGAGTAAGAAGATGAGACACCAGATTCTTGAACATATGCTTGAAAAAAAACTGCTTTCCTATTCATTTATGAGTCTAATGCAACACAGAAAACCCTGTCAAGCTCTCTAATTAAAAGAAGACCTTTGGCAAACCTCATGAAGCTTGACCACTCTGTCTTGGAACTGTTCCACCAGCAGTTGAGACATGTGGCAAGGTTTGTAGGATCAAATGCATGGAAAGTTTTATAAAATACAGCTCACATCTCATAGGTCATGGTCATTATGCTTCTCACTCTGTATAAATATCTGAAAACCTATGAAGTTATCAAACTCCTTAATTACATATATGTAAGAAGAAGTAAAACAGATGCATTTATGTGTTTATCACTGGACAGACATAGGGAGAAACCAAATGTCATATATATATATATATATATATATATATATATATATATATATATGTATATCTATCTATCTCCAGGCTCTCAAAGAAATCTCATGTGATTTGCACCCTTTCCTCTCTGAGGCTTCCTCAATAGAACTGGCTATATAGCAGTAGGCCATGCAAATAGGGCCTCCCTCTGCTCATGAAAACCAGCCCAGCCCTCACCCTGCAGCTCTGCAGAAGAGCCCAGCCCTGGAGGTTCAGGTGTTTCCACTTGATAATCAGGACTGAGCACAGAGGGCTCACCATGGAGTTTACAATGTGCGCTGTTTTCCTCCTTTGCATTTTAGAAGGTAATTGATGAAAAACAAGTAATAGTGTGTGAATAGACATGAGTATGATAGAGGACATGTGTAACATATTTCTAAGCAAAGTATCCCTGTGTTTTCAGGTGTCATGTGTGAGAAGCAACTGGTGGAGTCTGGCGGAGGCTTGGTGCAGCCCGGTGGGTCCCTGAGACTCTCCTGCTTGGCCTCGGGATTCACCTTCAGTGAGTATGGATCTGCCACTCTCCAGTGAAGGGGTCAGAGTGGATTTCATACATCAGTGATGATAACAGTGTTATAGAATACACAAACTCAGTGAAGGGTCGAATCACCGTCTTCAGAAAAAATGGCAATAACACGCTGTATCTGCAGATGAGCAGCCTGAGACCCGGGGACACCTCTAATACTGTGCCTGAGACACAGTAAGAGAATGTCACTATGAGCCCAGACACAAACTTCCCTTCAGGGCCGCTCACCACCAGCAAAGGGCGATGGACAACCAATGAGTGAGACCAGGCCAGGGCCCCAGGAGCAGGTGCAGAGCAGGAAGCAGGGAACTGATGGTTTCCCGTAGGCCTCTAGGGTTTCCTCTCTGCTTATTTTATTTTATTTTATTTTATTTCATTTCATTTCATTTTTTTCCTCTCTGTTTTAGCATCACAGAAAGAGAATGGACATACCTAGGATTCTGATGACTTAGCAGATATTCAAGATGCAAGTAGTTTTTCTTATTTATGCATACTATTTTCTTGCTCTCTTTCACATCATTTTTCTAAAAGGGGTGATAAAACTCAAAATACATTTTCATAAGTTAAGTGTCTTTTGAATTTCACACTTTCATTATCTAAAAATGATATTCTTAGTTTTCTCCTAATAAGGAGCCATTGTCTATTGCAGGAGTAAATGTTTCAGGTTAGAAAATTAAATTATTCCCATCCCTCTGCACAGGGTCTGAGATGTTGCAGCTCTCTCCTCTTTTTGGCACCTCAGGAGACCTGGTCCCCTGTGTCCGCCCAGCACCATTAGGAGCACTGGGCTCCAGGGACAAGGAAGAGGGGCAGCAGACTGGACTCACAGCAGAGTGCAGAGACCTTGCTGAGCTCTTTCTGTTTATGTTATGTGGCTGGAA
The DNA here is from genome assembly GCA_004027455.1 of Hydrochoerus hydrochaeris. NCBI lineage: Eukaryota > Metazoa > Chordata > Mammalia > Rodentia > Hydrochaeridae > Hydrochoerus > Hydrochoerus hydrochaeris. The sequence goes on along the minus strand of PVLA01012874.1, from coordinate 557 downwards.
TTAATTTATGTAGCTTTAAATTAGGAATTTATAAAATAAACTTCACTGTCCTTTATCTTTCATCTCTCTCTGTGTCTCTGTCTCTCTAACACAATGTGTTACAGGCTTCAACATTTATGCCAGTATAATAAAGATAATATTTAAGATAAAATGTTCCTGTTTCATAATATTCATGTTTTTCCTAAACCATTCTCCAATTTCTGTCTTTATACTTTTTTATCTTATATGTGATCATTCTGTATTCATTAGGCACATATCTTTGAAAAACCCAACAGCAAAGTTATGTGCAGTGTGGTGTGGCCCAGCGGAGGATGCTCAGGATCAGCAGCATGTGCACAGAACCAAGGAGAGTGGATGCAGGAGACCAGGGTAGGGTACTCTGGACCAGTGGGGAAAGCTCTTACACAGCACAGGGACCTGTACATCTGAAGGGAACCAGGAGTGACCCCATAGGTGGTGCAAAGAAGGAGGCTACAGCTTCACAACGTTTAGTGTCTGAGTTTCCCCTCTGTCTTCGATTCTCACACACTGTGGAGAGCATACAGTGACCCCTCTGC
>PVLA01012873.1:0-40941 GCA_004027455.1 Hydrochoerus hydrochaeris | reverse complement strand
AGACATATAGAACTCCAGCCAGCTACAACCAAAACAGATCTACACCCAGACATATAATAATCAGGATCCCAGAAATCCATCACAAGAACAGAATATTAAAAGTGGTCAGAGAAAAGAAACAGATTACCTATAAAGGAAAACTCATCAAAATCACAGCAGACTTCTCAATGCAAACCATCAAATCAAGAAGAGCTTGGAGCGAAATGTTCCAAGCCCTAAAAGAAAATAACGTCCAACCCAGTGTGATGTACCCTGCAAAACTGTCTCTCAAAATTAATGGAGAGACAAGATATTTCCACAACAAAGAGGAACTGGGGGAGTTTGTGACCACCAATCCAACCCTGCAAAGAATACTGAAGGACATTCTAGAGAGAGAGAAGAAAACCACCAGGGTTCCAGGACTAATGGCAGAAAGGCCTCAAAGAAAAGGGCAGACAGTGGAATGAAGGAGAAAAGTAAACAAATAACAACAGAAAAATAGGATGGCAGACATAAAACAGAGAAGATTGGTTATATCACTGTTTCATCTTGGCTGATTTTATTTGAATCTGGTATGCTTGAGAGTGTCGAGTCTGAGAGTAGGGGCACCTACTCTGAAGATGACAGGATTCAATAGGATACCCATTCTGGTTTGATTGTTATCTGCCTTTGAAGTCCTATAATGTCTCCAATGTTTAGATTTTATTAATAGTGTAAAGCAATGCTAAGTTTATATTATATTTGACAATATAGACAATTTTATTGAAAATAACTAGAGACATCATAGTGACTATTGTAGATCACCTAGTGTTGTGTTTTTGTATGTTCTTTTCATTTCGTGTTTCTCCAGGAATTTGCATTGCTGACTTGTTTTGATTTGTTTCTCCCTCTAATACAGAAAAGCTAGGTATATGTGTAGAGACTTATAAATGTGTAGAACTTCTAAGTAGTTTATGAGAATGGATTATAGTTATTGTAAAGGAAAAAAAAGGAAAAGAGAGTATTCTAAAGGATATAACTGCATGTATGTTTGAGTGTGTGGAATTAATAACCATGTTGTTAAAGTTTTAGTTGGATAGATGAGCAAAACTGACTGCAGTCTCACTGTTTGGATGTCTACTTTGTGGACTTTAGTTTCGTAACTTGAACAACTGCATCTAAGAGGAAAGTATGTAACTATCAACTAGTGATTTTTACTGGTTACTATTTTTTTTTCTTGTTTTTGAGATTTTGTATTGTTTCTACCCTCTTTCTGTTTCAAAATTTTTTCTTTAAATAAAACAATTCTTAGAAAAAAGCATAAGGAGGAAAAGAAAGTGCTCTAAAAGAGATAACTGTCTGTACACTTAAGTGTGTAGGATTGATAACCATGTTACTAAGTTTTTGTTGGATTGGTGAACAGAACTGTTTGCAGCCTCATTGTTTGAATGTTCACTGCATGCTTTACTTTTGTAACTGGAACAACTATATCCAAGAAGACAATATGTAATGTATCAACTAGTGATTTCTTACTGTTTATTTTTTTTTTGAAATTCTGTATTGTTTCTACCCTTTTTTCTGTTTTGCTTCCCCCCCTTTAAATAAAATTTTAAAAAATATGAAACACCCTCCCCCCGCAAACGACCAGTCTATTTGTTCCCAAGTCTGAGTTTTTCTTTTGACTGAGTTTTCATTCCCCAGCCAAACCCTGCTTCCTCTTCTGCAGGCATCTTCAGGTGCTGAGAAAGCCCCTCCTGGCTCCTGGGCGGTGACCGGCTGCAAGTAGAGCTGGGGTCTCCCGCTTTCCTGCTCCCCATTGCGCAGGCCCAGCCGCTGCTAAGAGCCTGCGGTCCTCAGGTGACGCCACCTGCTTTACTCACTGTCTTCAGTCACGCGAATCTTGCTTGCTTCCTCCGACTTCTTCGCATTTGAAACTCTTGAGCAGCACACGTTTACACTTGCCCACCACTGGCTCCACTACTGCCAGATCCCAGTGCTTCTGTGTGCCTGTAGTATGCCCTCAAGTTTCAATCTCTTGCCACTTTCACCCAATTAATTTTTCTCCACTGGGTAGGAGCCCTGCATCCTGGAAGCTGTATCCTGAATTGTTTCGATACTGCTCATTTCATATCTCAATCTGAGCAAAGTCTCTGTTCTGTGAAGCCTCCCTTTGTTTTTGCAGCTTTTAAAGCTGCTCTTGGAATACCACAGTCTATGCATTTTATCTATCAGTTAAACTTCTCTTAGAATTTTTTATTTTTTCTTTGAGACAGAGTCTTATTGAGTTGCTAAATTGCTTTCTGGAATTGGGTTTGAACTTGAGACACTCATGCCTCAGCCTCTCAGAGTGCTGGAATTACAGGTGTATACCACCATACCTGGCTGGAACTTTACATTTTTTATTCAGGCTTACCTATTTGGGTACTAAGTACCCTCCATTTCCTTGTGGCCTTTCCCTTTGCTGTATCAATAGTATTAGTATGTAAACAGAACCACATCTTTTGCAGTTGGGTTCTTTCACTTAGCATGATGCTTTCAGTGTTCATCTGGGTTGTAGGGTGTATCAGTACTTAACAAAAAAATAGAACAAAAAATAGATTACCAGGTAAGGAAGTGGTAGAATTACTGGTTTACATGGTTTTGTTATGTTTGACACCATGCAGCACAGCAAAAGTGTTCTGTAGGTGGTTATACATTTACAAGCCCAGGAGTAACTCATGAATATACCAATTTCTTCTCTGCTTTCACTGGTTGTTGCAAACACTATCCTTTTGATTAGCATCATCCTGAAAGTGTGAGATGGCATTTTACTGTGGGTTTTATGTATATTTCCTGGAGGTCTGATGATACTGATCATCTTTTCATATATTTTTGACTATTTGTGTATCCTGGAGAAATAGCTACTTAAGTTCTTTGCCTACTTTAAAAATTGAGTTATTTATGTTTATATTACTGAGTTGTAGAAATTGTATATTCTAGCTGCAGAACCTCTGTTGGGTAAATAATCTGCAAGTATTTATTCTTATTCCTTGTGTTGTCTTTTTACTTTCTAGATGATATCTTTTAATGTACAAAAGCTCATGACTATTTTTCATTATGTAATTATTTTATTATATGCTTGTAACTTTGGAACTGTATGTAGTAAACTGCTAATGCCCAAGGTCATAATAATTTATTCTTATATCTTACTCTAAGAATTGCATGGTTTTAGTTCTTCCTTTGAGGTTCAATTAGTTTTCACATATGGTTTGAGGTAGGGGTTCAGGCTCATTCTTCAGTAATCTAATCATCTTAGCACCAGTTGTTGAGAACACTATTTTTTTCTTCATGAGCTGGGGACGTAGCTCAGTTGTAGAGCATTTGACTAGCATGCTCAAGGCCCTTGGTGAATGTGTCTTTCAACTTTGTTATCAAGAATGAAAACCAATTTTTAGGATTCTAAATCCCTTAGATTTACTTCTCTGTGAACTTTAGGGTCACCTAATAAAATTCTGGAATAAAGCTAACTGGTATTTGGGTTATGTTCAATCTGCAGATCTTAAAAATTCTAAGTCCCTTGATCTATGAAAGTGGGCTGTCTCTCCATTTATATAGATTTTTCTTTAATTCCTTTCAAGAATATTGACAGTTTTCCATTGACAAGCTTTTCACCTCTTTGTTAAATTCATCCTCAAATCTTCTATACTTTTAATGTTATGGTAAACTGAATTGTTTCCTTAATTTTATTTTGAGGTTGCTCCTTGTTAGTGTTACACTTACACAATTGGCCTTTTTGGGTTGCTATAAAAACCTTGGTCATAATGTTTACTTGTCATAATATTTTTCTGTGGATTTCTTCTTGTATAAGATCACATCATCTGCAAGTTTAACATAGTGTCACTTCTTCCTTTACAGTATAATTTTTTTTTGAGACAAGGTCTCAATACGTAGTTTGAGCTGAACTTGAACTCACTTCATAGCCCAGGCTGGTCTTGAACTCACAACCAACCTCCTGCCTCAGCCCCCAGAGTGCTGTATGGTATAAATGTGAATTTGAGTGGAAGTGAGAGTGGTTGCCTTATCTTCTGGATCTCTGGGGAACAGGATTCAGTCTTCAGAATTAATTCTAATATTATGTCTGGGTTTCAGTGGATGAAGAAATTCCCTTCTGTTCCCTGTTTGAATATTTTATTAAGAAAACATCTTCAAATACTTTTCTGTTTCTTACTGAGGTGATTATGTTGTTTTTGTCTTTTGTGGTACCTTACATTAGTTGATTTCCAGACATTAAAATAATCTGGCATTTCCGGAATAAATCCCACTTGATCATGTGTATAAACCTTTTGATATATTGCTAGATCTAGTTTGATGTATGTTCTGGAGAATTTATATTTATGAGGTGTTGCCCTCTAACCTTCTTTTCTCGCAAATGTCTTTGTCTGGTTTTGGTATCAGGTTAATATTAACCTCATAGAATGAGTTAGAAATTGGTCCTTCTTGTACATTCTGGAAGAGTTTATGAAGCTTTACATTAATTATTCTTTAAATAGTTGATAGAATTTAAAAATGACATTTGGCCTGGGATTTTTTTTTTTTGTATAATTTTTAGAATCACTAGTTCATTCTATTTGTTATGGGTCTATTCAGATTTTTAAACTCTGTTTTCAAGCCAGATTTGCTAGTCTAGGCATATGTCCTTTTCATAACTTACATAATTTGATGACATACTTTATTAATTTTAAGTCTTTAAAATGATTTATTTCTGTAAATTTTGATGTAATTTATAGACAATATATTGCTACGTTTTCAGTGTGCAGTTCCAGCTTTTGAGAGAGACCCATGATCCACAACCCTATGAAGATATGGAATATTTGTATCATCCCAGAAATCTCTCTCATGTCCATCCTCAGCCTGTTTTTTTTCTCAAGGTAAACATTACTGTAGTTTCTATTATCCTATATTAATTTCACCATTGTTGAAAAAAAGTCAGTAAGATGCAAATAGTACACTTGGGTTTCTAGCTTTTCTTGATCGACAGGGTGATTTTGAGAGTCAAGAGTGTTTCTATGCCTGTGATAGGTTATTGCTAAGTGCTTCCCATAGCTTGTTTGTTTTCTAGCTGATAGACATTTATGTTTTCTCATTCTCCCCAGAACAAAGCTGCTATATGTGCTCTATTCCCCAAAGGTATTATTTTCTTTCTTTTTTCTTTTTTGAGGGAAAAATGTTTTCTATTGTCTTGGGTAAATGCCTATGTGTGAAATTTCTGGGTTATAAAGTTGGTAAATTTTTAACTGCATTGAGACTTTCAGTTTCTTCAAAGTTGTTAACATTTTTATCCTGCCAGCTAAAATGAGTGTCCATATTGTGCAAAATACTTGCCAACATTTGGCATTTGATTTTTAATTTAGTTTTCATTTTAGCCATTGGAGTATACTTGTCATGGTATCTTATTGTGGTTTTTATTTTTAAAGTAGCTTTTTTGAGCTGTAATTGACATACAATAAGATGCACATGTTTAAAATGCACAAGTGAAAAAAATGCACAAGTGTAAAGTTTAGTCACAGGGACACACATTTGTGAAATTCTTGTCACAGTCAGCTTCATCAATGGTCCATTATTACAACAGTTTTAAATCTTCCTTTCAGGTCCTCTTCCTGCTGCTGGCCTCAGAAAACCATCAGTCTGCTTTCTATCTCTATGAATTAGTTTGACATTCTAGAATATTCTATAAATGAAATAGCATGATAAGTACTCTGCTTTCTTTCTTGACTTTTCTTTCTCAAGACAACTACTTCAAGATTCATTTGTGCTGTTGTAGGTATCAGGATGTCATTCATTTTACCCCTAAGCAGGACTCCATCGCATAAATAGCAGCTTGTTTACCTATTCACCTGCTGTTGGATGTTTGGAGTCTTTCCCGCTTTTAGCTATTTCACACTTAGCTGCAGTGATAACTCATGATTTTTGGATGGAGGTATAATTCCATTGCTTTTAGGTAAATACCTAGGAGCATGTCCAATGGTCATGCAGTAGGTATAATAGATAGATTAAGACTGACAAACTATTTTCCAGAATGGCCTTGCCAGATTCTGTGCCTAACACCAGTGCACAGAATTCTCCCCCTCTACTTTCTTGTCCTGCTTGGTCTAAGTCTTTTTAGCTTTAGACATTTAAATAATTGTGCAGTGGTAGTTTATTGTGGTTTTAATGCACATCTCCTGCTGGCTAATGCAACCTTTTCCTTGTGGTATTTGTCATCCAAAGAATTCTTCACATGCTCTATATATGTCTTTTTTGAGAAGTGATTGCAAATATGAATGTATTCTTATAGTCCATTTGTCCCAAGTCTTTCTTTCCTTAAAATACCTTTCTTTCATCCCTTTCCCATCTTTCTCTCTCTTTCTTGTTTTTACTGTACCAGGGTGGAACCCAGGATCTCACTCATGCTAGGTAAGTGCTCTATCACTGAGCTCTACCTCCAGCACTTCTTTAGCAAGTTGTTTAAAGAGAGTTCTTAATGTGATGAAGTACAAATGTTATGGGACTCGACTTTGAAATTATATTACAAATCTTTGCCCAACTCAGGATCAAAAGATTTTCTCTTGCATTTTCTAGTTTAGGTTTGACAGGTTTACATTTCACATTGAGTTGAAATTTCGGTTGGTGTGGTCGGATTCCTGTCTGTTTAACTATTAACTAACTAACCAGCTAATTGAATATCTAGTTATTCAATTCTTTCAGCACCATGTAGTGAAAAAGATTGTCTTCTCTCCACTGATTTGTTTTTATATATTTGTCAAAACTCAATCAAGTTCATATGTGTGGAGAAAATTCTAAACTTTAATCTTTTAGCTTTACTAATACATTTTGAAATGGGAATGTAAATTTTCTCACTTAAAAATTACTTTCAACTTGTTTTTCCTTCTCTAGAGCATATGCATTTCAATAAGAATTTGGGACCAGATCATTAGTTTGTACAAGAATCCTGCAGGGACTTTGACTGAATTTATTTTACTATATTTCCTGTAGGTTTTTCTTGTTATATTCTCTTTGCTGACTGCTTTTTAAAAATTTCACTCCCTTTTGCAAAACTGTTCCTTTGTGCTCACTGACTCAATGCTGCTTCCTTCTCTCCACTGTTTTATTGGGCTGTGTCTTAGTCTTTTTCATCTTTTGCTTAACTGAGCTCCGATCTCCTTCAATCTAATCCTTTATTTTATTCTTTTGCCATTATTCATTATAAAGAACAAAAATGTAAGTCTGTGTGAATTTCCCAGAGGAAGACATTGTGAGCACAGGAATCTAGGATGAGCTTATAACTTAGAGGTGCTTTTCTTTATGGTAGTTCTTAGATTCTCAGGAGACTGGTGGATGGACACATTTATACCTCAGGGTATGTTGTTTCAAAAACCACCCTGGGAAACAGCAGAGGATAAATAATAAATAGACAAAGCATCCTCCTAGTACCAGTCTTTGATATGCCAGGTGTGGTTTAGGAACTTCTAGTAAATCCTGGATATGGGCATTAAGGCAGATCTGTTATCTATTATTAGGGCCTGGATCTAGGAAGCCCATTTTTGGATGGTTTCTTCCCCCTGGGTATCTTGAACTGGGTGTTAAGGAGTGGAACATATGTTTTAGATGTAGAAATTCATGAATAAAATGGCCTTTGGGTAAGCCTAGGTATTTTAAACATCTGGTCCTCAAATGCAGAAACCAACTTTGTATTCCTCTTGATGTAAGAACCATCACGTAGTTAGGGGGAAATTCCGGGGCCATAACAACAGAATTCTAACTGATCTCATTTTCTTTATTCTGTCCTCAATATTATCATATTTTAATGCTTTTATTTTCCTCAAATTCAGACATGATTATTTCTCCACAATTTAAAAAGATTAATCTTTGACATTCTTCTGTTTCCTTCGTAATAGTGCTCAATTCCCATCCCTTGGCACTATAAGGCTTTTCCATTTGTTTTCTTTCAACCCCATCACCCCTTGCATTTCTGCAATTCTCTATTGGAGTTCATGCAGCCATATGGGTTTTAATATCTCTATATCTTTACTTTTTCAATTTCCCCTGCCTTGAACGCCTTTTCGTCTGAAATGATTTGCCTCTTTCAGTACTCAGCTCAAGTGTCACCCTTGGTGAACCCTAACCACAAGTTCCCCTTCTGTGGCCGTCCTCCTGGAATGATGATGGTTAACATTTACTACACACTTAGCAAGACATGGGCACCATGACTGATATCACTTTGCCTGTGAGAGGCAACTTAACCAGCAAGTTTTTATCCCACAAGCTCTGGCAGCTGGATGTCCGAGCTCAAAATGTCAGCAGATTTGGTTCTGGGCACAGCTGGTCCTCACCATGGTCTCCCAGGGTGAAGAGAGACCTGTTGACCTCTTGATCTTATAAGGACAACAGTCTCTTCATGAATCTCCTACCATCATGATTTTCTCTCGGCCTTAGCTCCAAATATCACTGCTTTGGGGTTACGGTCTTGACATGAATTTGTGGGGGACACAAACATGTTGTTAATGTCCCTTTGCAGTTAACAAGCCCACAGCAGGTAACAGGACTTATCTGCAGTGTTTCCTACCCCAGTACTGACATTTGATCATCTCTGACTCAACTTGTGTGCCTCTTTGAGGGCATTTACAATGCAGTGTATTGCAATTTATTTTGAACATGTTTTTCCAGAGGAGTAAACATGTTTTCCCATCATGAACTTTGCCACAATGCCTTGAAGACTATCTTTCATTTCATCTATTTAGCAAATGAAAAATATGATTGATGAGTGCTTTCTGGTTCTTCCAGACACCCATTCAAACTAAGATAAACAAAAAACCCTTTTATCTGGAAATCAAGAATGTGTAGGGTAAGGAGTAAAAATCTGGAAAGGCATTAGAAAGTAAGGAAACTGCATTCAGAATCTGTCTGGATTCTATGTGGATTCTTTCATCTTTTTATTTTTTGTTTGAGAACTCTTTTGTTCTTTAGCTTTACACTTGCTCTCTTCCCTTCTCTGTGATGAAATAACTGCTCTAGCCATGTGGCAACATTGTCTCTGTCTTTCATTGCTAAAGTAGACTCCTCCACTCAGTCAATGAAAGAGCAAATCATATAGGGCATGGGTTCACCCTCAGTTCTCATGCTATAGGAAGAGAACAGTCAGAGAAACTGCCAAAAGGGCAGGGTCCAGAGAAAGGCAGGCGTACACCAAGTGGATACTTCTAAAGTAGTACTTCCTTTAGGTGAACTAGTGGCCCTGTCTTAATGAATTCAAGATCTATTTGACTCATTTGTCATGTATTATTCTAGTAGGAAGGGCTTATTTGGTTGCTTCTTAAGTGAAAATGTAGATGTGCAAGACAAACGGTACATTTAATTCCAGACCTCTTCCTTTTAAATCTCACTGAGTAACAAAGCAGAGGAAAGAGATACCTTTATTTCTAGGAGAAAAAAAAAAAAACTGTCCATGTTGCCTCTGTGTTTGAAAATACTCTGTGCTTTGTGGCTAGAGTTTTTAATCGTACTGTTTCATTATATAGTGAGCATACGGCCTCAATGTTTAGTAAGACACTGGATATCGCAGGATGCCATCCTGATTAGTAAGAAGCATCTAATTTTTCAAAGGCACCTCAGATTCCTTGGAGAAACTCACTTGGATGTAAGAGGAAGTAAATCCTTTGCAATGCATCTCTGCAGTTTTTATCAAAAGCGGTGCACAATTTTACTGTCTCTGGCAGCAGTGAGCAGAAGCCGTCTTTCTTGCCGCTTCCCGCCTTGGTAGTCTGTGCTTCTGCCTAGCGAGGTTTTTATCCCTGCACGGGTGAAGTTTCAGATATTTTCCATCCTCTCAATGGAAATAGCAGCGAGATTGATCACTGCATAGTGAGCCACGCCAAAGGGCAGGACATCCAGGAGTGGACCACGGATCGCCTCCAAGGACTTCATACTGCTGCTTATTAATTGGGCGTTGACAGTGTGTGTGCCGCTCTGTTAAGTAAGGGAGAAGAAACAGATTCAGCTCTCATAGCTGAAGGTCTGAGGCAGGCAGTGCAGGGTGGGTTGAAATCGCCCAGGATGAGGAGACGTCTCAGAGCCTCAGCTGTTGCTCTTGCACAGTGTCGTTTCTTGCAGTACAACTATTAATGAAGAAATGATGATTCAATAGCGCTGAAAAGGTATGGAATTCAGAAGAGTTTTGACAGAGGAAAGGGAATGTGTAGTGGAGAAAAATTAGTCATTTTCTTTTAATTGTTTCATCTAAATCTTCTATTTTTACCCTCAAGGCAGTTATCTAGAGTAATTGGCTTTTATGCATATATATGAATTCCATTCACTTTACTCTGTGGCTCTTCAGTGTGAATGCAGACTCCTTGCCCAGGTGCTAGGGGAGGAGATTGAGCAAAAGTCTGATTGTGCCCCCAGGATGGCGCTGCGCCCTCCAAATGCCAGCATGTGTCCCAGCTGGGTGATCTCTCTTGTTAACGAGGGGCTTTGCCACTTTTGATTACTGCGCAGGAATTTCGCACACGTTCTTTCAGTCTCATGTGACCCGGGTGCTGTCTATATGCAAATTAAAATGTGAAAACAAATCTTGAAACTCAAGACAATTCTCAATCCTTAGATTCATTTGGGGCCAGATAGTTTAAGAAGGTGGTACCTACAACACTGTGGTGAGTAACATGAATTCAGAAAGAGGAGTTGAGAGTTTAATAGGAACTATTTCTTCGAGCATATATTAGTGTACCGTGGAACACAACTAACTGTGCCTGTTTTTCTGAATTTGTGACAATGAAATTGCATGTGTTTTATTATATGGAGTGAGGAAGGATGATAATAGATTTATGGCACAGGAGTGGGAGTCAAGGTGAAACAAAATCGATAACTTGCAGATGCAGTGGAGGGAGTGTTACAGCTAATAATACAAACTATGAATTTTGAGTTTCTAAGGTAAAGAGAATACTTGTAACCATTAGGTAATAGTGTATTACTTCCAAATCTTTTTCTTTATGGCAAAATAGTTTTTCTTATATATTGATGTAGAAATTTGATGTGATTTCTTTCATAAAGCAACTATGCATCTTATACAAAAATCAAATGATTCACAAGTGATTCACAACTGATTTCTTCCATGAAAATAATTTTGGCTCAGATTTTTTTTCCTTTTGGCTCGAAAATTGTATTTTTTTGTATATCTATCATATGTGGCTCATGTATAACTTTGCATAGTGTTTATTTTATGGTTTTCTTTTTTATACCTCCTATCTCAATAAAGAGAGATACCATTGTACTCCTGACAGAGGACAAATTTAGTTCATAGATTTTAAATATCCAACCTTACTCTTGCTAATATATGACCAGACAATTTCAGGCCATTTTCTTGATCCTTCCTATGATAAAAATATTCTGGCCAGCAGAAGTGTTGTGGGATTTGAGCCAGGGCTTGTTGTGAATTGACTGTTAGAGATGTCAATCCAAAGACTGCACGGAGTAGCAGAGTAGCCCTTGGGACTTGGAGCACTTTGGATTCTTTTTCCAAAAGCATCTATAATGAACAGAGTTATTTTGAAAGCATTCCCTGCAGTTCATGTCTTAATTCCATCCTCTGAGAATAGGAGAGCAGATCCCATTCCATGCACCACTAACTGGGATTTTGGTGGTATTATGCACAAGCCTCTCATTTATTTTTACAGTGATAGAGTGGTTTGTGAGCCAAGTTCTGCAGGCATTTGGGGAAGAAGGAAAAGGTTTTAGGGGGCTCCAGATTCTTTAACTGACAGTTGATGTTTTTTGTTTTCTTGTTCTCTGAAATGAAAACATTCACAGTGAGCTCTACACACCTTAGTAGGGCAGTGCACTTGTTGGCCACTTGACTCATTTTGGCAGAAACTGTTTGATCCCAGAATGTTTTTGCTTGTGTAACTTGCCTTTGTATTCTGTTGCCTGTGTTCTGGAGTTGCTTGTCCATGTTTTTCCTTTTTTTATTGCTGTGAAACAGAAAATTGTAAAAGAGGAAAGCAGCTGTAGGAGAGAGCTAAACTGTAAGACCTAGCAACATCAATTATGAACAGGGTACCTATCAGCTGTGTTGGTGTTTGGTTCACCTGTTAATAGAGTAACCACTTCTTATTAACACCCTCCTTTCCTAGAGGAAGAAATTCATCAGAAAGGCATTCTGATTTCAGAAGCTTCTTTTTTTTATTTTAAAGAGAATAAAACAAAAGAGGACAGATCTAAGCAGATCAGAACAGAACAATGTAAGCAACATAGCACTTCACAACAAGACAATTGGATATTAAAAGTAGCTATCATAATGTCTCTTTTTGAAATAGTTGAGCTTAACTTTACACACAATAATGTCAAACATAACAAAGTAGAATAAAACAACTCAAGAGAATGAAAGTATTGCAAGGCATTCTGAACCAAATAACCGAAGATGAACAATGGCTGCTATATTACCTCATTTTCCATAAAAATTTTGTTTTTACTATCATACATATTAAAATCCAATAAGACACAATGTGATAGAACCAATGGTAATAGAAAAACAAGAACATGGTAGGACTTCAGAGCAAGATGATATTAAATCAACTATGGCTGCCATATTGTCTTGCCTTCAAAGTAATTATTCATATGATCACATATATTAAGATCAAACAAAACTATAAAACCATTCTAGCCAATGAATGAAGACATAAGACATCAAAGCAATATAATGGTGAACCATGATTTTCTTAAAGTCTTCTGTACTCTTACCATTTCTTATACTATGGAGACTATACGGTATTTATACATGTGAGTTTGATGTATTTCACTTATGAGTTAAAGATTCAAGTTGCATCCATTTATGTATAAATATCTCAATGTGATCATTCTTTATAGCTGAGTAGCACTCCATTATATAAAAGTACCACAATTTTTTTATTCATTCCTCAGCTGGTCGTCACTTAGGTTGTTTCCAAGATCTGGCTATTACAAATTGTGCTGCTATAAACATGGGAGCACATATATCACTGTGGTAAGATGTTTTCAATTCTTCTGGCAATATGCCTAGGAGTGGAATAGCTGGGTCAAATGGTATTTCCAACCCCATTTTGAGGAATCTCCAGATTGACCTCCATCCACAGTGGTTGCACCAGTCTACACTCCCACCAACAGTGCAGAAGAGTTCCTTTTTCCCAAAAGCCTCTCCAGCGTTTGTTGTTGGTAGTTTTGTTGATCCTGGCCATTCTTTCTGGAGTGAGATGGAATCTCAGTGTGGTTTTAATTTGCATTTTTCTAATGACCAATGATGAGGAACATTTTTTCATGTATTTATTTGCCATTCATATTTCTTTATCTAAGAACTGTGTATTCATCTTGGATGGCCATTTTTGGATTGGGTCTTTGAATTTCAGGGGTCTGATTTTTTAAAATTCTTTATAAGTTCTAGACAGAAGTCCTTTGTGTGAGAGACAGTTCACTAAGATTTTTTCCCAGTTTGTAGGTTTTCTTTTCACTCTGCTGGAGATTTCTTTGGATATGAAGAAACTCTTTAATAAGATGTGATCCCAGTTATTGATTCTGGGAAGTATTTCCTGTGCAGTTTGGTTCTTGTTCATGAATTCTCTACCTACCCCTATGTCTTCAAGATTTTTACCTACTTTGTCTTCCAACAGATTTAGTGTTTCTGTTTTAATATTTAGATCTTTGATCCATTTGGATTTTAGTTTAGTACATGGGGATAGGCATGGGTCTAATTTTAGTTTTTGGCATATGGATAGCCAGTTTTTCCAGCACCATTTATTAAAGAGACTGTCATTCTTCCAGTGAACATGTTTGGCCCCTTTATCAAAGATAAGGTGGTTGAGTGTGTTTGTAGTTGTATCTTCTAGTCTATTCCACTGATCTTCAGGTCTGTTTTTATTGCAATTCCATGTTGATTTTATTACGGTAGCTTTGTAGTATAACTTCAAGTCAGGGATTGTGATGCCTCCTGCTTGGCTTTGCTGCTTAGAATTGCTTTTGCTATTCTAGGTCTCTTCTGGATCCAGATGAATTTTAGGAGTGATTTCTCTAGATCTATGAGGTATGTTAGTGGTATTTTCATTGGGATTGCGTTGAATGTGTATAATAATTTTGGGAGAATGGCCATTTTCATGATATTTATTCTTCCTATCCATGAACAAGGGATGTCTTTCCATTTTCTGAGGTCCTCTTCAATTTCTTTTTTTAGGGTATTATAATTTTCCCTGTACAACTCTTTTACATCTTTCGTTAGATTAATTCCTAAGTATTTCATTTTTTTGGATGCTAGTGTGAAGGGTGTGGCTTCTCTTATTTCTCTCTTGGTGATTTTGTTGTTAGTGTAAGAATGCTATTGATTTTTGAGTATTGATGTAGTATCCAGCTACATTGCTGAATTTATTTATTATATCTAGGAGATTTTCATGGAGTTTTGGAGGTCTTCTATGTAAAGTATCATGTCATAATCAAATAATGATAATTTAACTTCTTCTTTTCCAATTCTTATTCCTTTTATCTCTCTCTCATGTCTAATTATTCTGGCTAGTATTCCCAGCACTTTGTAGAATAGGAGTGGGGGTAATGGACATCCTTGTGCTGTTCCTGATTTTAGGGTAAAGGCTTTCAGTTTTGGGCCATTTAATATGATACTGGTTGTTGGTCGTCATAGATGACCTTTATCATATTGAGGTAAAGACCATCTATTCCAATTCTCTGTAAGGTTCTTATCATGAATGGGTGTTGGATCTTGTCAAAATCTTTTTCTGCATCTATAGAAATGATCATGTGATTCTTGCTTTGGGCTCTATTGATATGGTGAATTACACTTATTGATTTACGTATGTTGAACCATCCCTTCATGCCTGGGATGAATCCCACTTGGTCATGGTGTATAATCTTCTTGATGATTTGCTGCATCCTGTTTGCCAATATTTTATTGAGAATTTCTGCATCTATGTTCATTAAGAAGACTGGCCTGTAGTTCTCTTTTTTAGTTGGGTCTTTCTCAGGTTTTGGTACTAGAGTGATACTTGCTTCCAGGAATGACTTAGGGAGAATTACTTCCCTTTTAATTTCATTGAAGAGTTTGAGGAGTGTTGGCATTAAGTCTTCTTTGTATTTCTTGTAGAATTCTGCAGTGAATCCTTCTGGGCCTGAGGTATTCTTTGTTGGTAGGGACTTGATTACATTTTCAATTTCATTAATAAAAATTGGGTTATTCAGCAGTTTTACATCTTCTTGACCCAGTTTTGGTGGTTCGTATGTTTCTAGGAATCTGTCCATTTCTTCTGTGTTATCAGACCTATGAGAGTGGAGGTTTTTGAAATAGTTGTTGATGATCTTCTGTATTTTGACAGGGTTGGTAGTGAATTCTCCTTTTTGATTCTGTATTGTATAAATTTGAGTCTTTTCTTTCCTTTTTTAAATTAGGTTGCCTAGGGGCTTATCAATTTTATTTTTTCTTTCAAAGAACCAACTCTTTGATTCATTGAATCTTTGAATTGTTGTCAGTCTCTATTGCATTAATTTCTGCTCTGATCTTTATAATTTCCTTGCTTCTTTTGGCTTTGGGCTTGGCTTGCTCTTCTTTTTTCTAGATGTTTCAGGTGAAATATCAGGTTGCTTATTTGTGTTTGATCTGTTTTCCTAATGTGTGAACTCAGTGCAATAAATTTTCCTCTGAGGACCACTTTCATTGCATCCCACAGGTTCTGGTAAGTTGTATTTGTATTTTTGTTTGCTTGTAGATATTGTTTAATTTCTTCTTTAATTTCCTCTGTTATCCCACTGATTGCTCAAGAGTGTATTATTTAATTTCCATGTGTTTGTGGGGGTTTTGCAATTACTTTTATTATTAATTTACAGTTTCATGGTGCTATGATCCGATAACATGCATGGGATAATTTCAATTCTTTTGCATTTACTTAAATATGTTCTGTGAGTTAGTATAGTGTCTATTTTAGAGAATGTCTCATGTGCTGCTGAGAAGAATGTATATTCTGATGTTGTTGGATGGAACACTCTGTATACATCTATCAAATCCATTTGTTCACAGGTGTGATTCAGTTCTGTTGTTTCTTTACTGATTTTCTGTCTAGTTGATCTATCCCTTTTTGTCAATGGAGTGTTAAGGTCTCCTGTTATAACTGTGTTATTGCCTATTTGATTTTTCATTTCTGTTAATACTTGCTTTGTGTAGCTGGGTGCTCTGGAATTTGGTGCATATATATTTAAGATTGTTATCTCTTCCATTTTCAAGTTTTCCCCTAACTAGTCTGTAGTGACCTTCTTTATCTCTTCAGACCATTCTTGGTTTGAAGTTCACATGGTCTGCAAACAGAATAGCTTCCCCTGCCTTTTTTTGAGTTCTTGTTGCATAGAGTATTGTTTTCCATCGTTTGACTTTCAGTCTATGAGTTTCCTTTTGGGTTAGATGGGTTTCTTGTGAAAGCATATGGTTGGACATTGTTTCTTGATGGATTCTGCCAGTTTGTTTCTTTAATTAGTGAATTGAGGCCATTTACATTAATGGTTATAACTGTTATATATTGGTTTATTGTTGACATGTTATCTTTCTGATGTTGTATCTTAGCTTTCCATTCTGTTTAATTGTCTGTTTTGCTTAGTGGTTTTTTCCTATGTGTATCTAGAATGTCTTTCAGTATTCTTTGTAGGTTTGGTTTTGGTGATCATGAAGTTCTTCAGCTGTTCTTTGTCATGGAAGTATCTTATTTTTTCATCCATTTTGAAGGACAGTTTTGCAGGGTACATCAGTCTGGGTTGGAAGTTGTTTTCTTTAAGGATCTGAAAAACTTCACTCCATGCTCTTCTTGACTTCATTGTTTGTGTTGAGAAGTCTGCTGTGATTCTGATAGGTTTTCCTTTATAGGTGACCTGTCTTTTGTTTCTAACAGCTTTTAATATTCTGTTCTTATGTTGGATTTCTGGGATGGTGATTATTAAATGTCTAGGTGTAGTTTTGTTTTGGTTATGGCTATTTGGAGTCCTATATGCCTCACTAATCCATATGTCAGTTTCCATACTCATGTTTGGGAAGTTTTCAGCTATTACTTCTGTAAATAGCTTCCTGATATCATTTGTGTTGTTCCCTTCTTTTTCTTTTATCCCTATTAATCTTATATTGTTTTTCTTTGGATCATCTTGTAGCTATTGAATTGTTATTTCCTGATTTCTTGTTATTGTTAGAAGATCTTTCCTTTCCTGTTCACTAGCTGCAATCTTATCTTCGAGGTCTGAGATTCTATCTTCATTTTTGTTGGGGTGGTATTTGCAACTTTCATTAGAGTTTTTGATTTCTCGTATATCTCTTTGAATCTGCTTTATACATTCTGTTTGTCTCTTAAACTGTTCATTCAGGGATTCTATCATTTTGCTTTGTTCCTCTAATTTTTTAGCTGTGTCTTCGTTGGATGCATGCAGTATTTCTTTCACTACTTTTATCATTTCTTCTTTTACAAGGGAGAATATTTCTGATTTGAGTTCCCTCATAGCTTCTTGTATTTGCTTCTTTATTTCAGTTGATATCATTTCATGCATTTCAGGTGTGTGTTTAGTATTTTCTTCTATGTACATGGCTCCTAGGTTTTCTTTGGATGGGCTGAAGGTTTTAGATTGCATTTTGGTCTTTCATTTTGTCATTTTCCTATATTTCCATGTTTCAGCAATTTTCCAAGGCTTTCCCTCTCGGCGTGGCATTGGCTTGGTTCCCCCTTAGGTGGGCCTGGCTCCCCTGGTTGAATGAAGGTCACTGGGCACAGTCCACTGAAGCCCGGGGAACCTCTGGAGCCTAGTCCAGTGATCTAAGGGGGCTGGGCAGGCATCCTGCCACCAGGCTCGGTGGTCCCAAATTTTTCTGGGCCTGCCCTGGCCAGCTGCAACTCATGTCCTGGTCCGGCGCCAGCTTGGCTCCCCCTTCCACCGATTTCAGAAGCTTCTGATAGTTCTCGGATATACATGGGGTTAGTTATTATATAGAAATGAGGTCATAAACTTAAGGCTGATTTTTGTCCAAGATATGTGAACAAGAAAGCTTAAGTGATTTAGCACTCTTTTTACTTATAATCTTTACTATTTTTGTTGTAAATTATTAACTTTCACCTTTAGTGTTTACTCTGAAGAGATAAGTTGTTTTTAAGATACATTTTACCTCAAGCAAAATACTCATTGATCAAATCAAAACAATGCTGAGAAACTCTCTGCAAGAAAATTTAATATATGAAGATGCCTAAATAACAACAGATTTTCATCATGGGAAATTATTTTCCTGATATGGCATGAAATTCCATCAGATTGCTTGCTTTGGGATTATACTTTCATGACTGAATATTAATTCCAAGAGATAGTTCCCATACAGGAAGCACCAAACATTTCTCTTCATTATTTAGCTGAACTAGACCCATGTCAACTATTGTAGCAGTTTAGTGAGTAAAGGGATTTATGATTCTATAACAGAGCTGAAAACAGTAACAATGAAGGGAGCTTTTGTTTCCTAGGAAGACTCAATTTGGGAGGAAATTTTACTGCTTTGGTATTTTAAATGATTTTCTATGTATATATGTGTGTAAGTGCATAAATATGTATAAACATATATACATACATATATATTAGGTAATCTCAAGAGCTCTGACAAGGTGAAGAAACTAGATTTCAGTATATATAAAATGTCTTCTAAGTCAAAAGGGAATAGGAGAAGTTCTCTGATTAATGTGCATAAAATGAACCCTGTGTTTGCTATATTTATCTTATGTTGGTCTGAAATTGTGTGGGGTAGCTCCTGACCTGAAAGTTTAAATTTAGGGCCAAATGAGAAGTCCTTTTGATTTTGACTTTTTAATAACTTTCCTATATAAAGATGAAAAACTGACTGAATTAATAAGTTCCAGAATAATACAATGTTTGGCACAGAATTACTAGAACATTAGGTCTGAGCTGCATTCAGAATTAGCGCTTAGTAAATATTCAACAAAATGATAAGGAGAATAAAGTGTGTCACATTTTATTCTTTTAGGACAATGTTTTGAATTTTTTTTTTTTTTTGCCAAGATTAACTTGGATTCTTTAGAGGTAGTCCCACATAAAGATGTAAGCTCATGGATGAGGTGAAGTTGTTCATAGAAGATTATATCTTGGATGTTTTGATATAATCACTGTTATCAAAGAATTATGGCTTCTGAGAAATCATGATATAACTCTACCATTCTGTCCTAGAGGCCCAGGATAATCTTAACTGATCCAGAGTTGAAAACTATTACCACATCCTCCTGCCTTGTCTGCCAACTTTCATGTAGCTGGGTTGTTAAAATAATTTCAGGTCAGTGAGGTGTACAAGTGCCTGGAGAAAAAATGACCAGAGAGCACGGAGAGATCATGTTTCTGATTTCTGTGAAGTCTCTTCTTTCTTGACCTTCTCTATTTTAATATCTTTTCTATTTTTTTTTGTACCAGGGAACAAACTCACAACCTCATGCTTGCCGGGATTAATATCTATTCTAAAACTTCGTAATAATCAAATTTTGAAAAGCAATATTCATATTCCTAAGGAGAAGTACTATGCTATTTTTGCATGCTCAAAAACAAAATAAGCAAGATCTGAGAATCTCCCAGAAATGATATGCTGCAAGATAACAATAACACAGGAAAACTTAGCAAAGCGAGTCACACCTCTCATTCCAACGCCTGGATCTCTGGGTTTCTTTGAGAGAGGAGCCCTTCAGTTTTGCTCACCCATTTCTGGCCAGGAAGATCAGAGAGCAGCCGGTGGTACCCTTGTCTCAAAATATGGGTTTGGTGCTCATTAAGGGTATAGTCAGTCTTTGGTTTGGGCCCACATGAGAGAAAATTTAAACAGACTTTTGTCTTTTTCTTTTCAAAATTTCAGTGGGTATGTTGAGTTTGACACTGATTGGTCTTCGGAGGTGAGAAAAGAGAAACATTTACTTGTCTGGACATTCTCTGAGTCACGGTCTCTCTGAAGGAACTGAGTATCTGACATCAAGTTCAAGTCACATGAGGACTCTGGGGCAGCAGGTGCACGCTGCCTGCTGTGGGCATGACACTTTCCCTGTCCTAGCTGATGTTGCCGTGTACTTTTAGACTGTCTTTGGATGGGTGAGATCATATATATATGGAGAGAGAGACAGACAGATGGAGAGACAGGCAGGAAAAGAGAAAAGAGAGACCAGTAAGTCTCGGTGATCCATAAAACAAGAATTAAAACACAATCAAGCTGAAAATGTTGAAATATACTTGAACAACTGCATTATTGATATAAGGGTAGCAGTGTGTTTTTTTAAAAATATATTTTAAAAAATATGTTCACAAAGAAACTGTCATACATGCAAACAGTGGAGCTGTATTAGTCAGTGCATATGAGAGCTTGCAGGGCTGGGGCGAGGCTCCGTGAAAGACTGCAGGTGTTCCAAATCAGATGTAATGCAGAGCACAGAAATGCACAAGATAGGCCTACTGTGACCAACCACTGAGTCACAGGTAGAAGAGGGCAAAAGATTTGTCCATGTGCTGGAAATGTGAAGGTTCCAACTGAGGGTCTGGAGCCCACGGCAGTGTCTGTTTGAGTCTGAGTCAGGAGGTAAAGGATCCGCCCTGGGAGGCCAAGGGGTCAGCACTGGATGCTGAGGAGTCCATGGCCGGAAGCCAGGAGACAATTGATGCCCAAGGCCCAGGTGAAAGCAGGAGCTCCTCCGAAGAGAACAGCCAAAGCTCCTTCGAGGAAAACCAGGCCCAGCCACGCTCAGTGGGAATGCTTCCCTCCTGTTCTCCATTGAAACTGTTAGGACAATGACAGTCCTTAAAGTGAGTTTTCCACACCCAGAACCATGCTGCCTCGGGTCAGTTGGGCACTCCCACTCTGGCTGGCAATCAATCAGCCACCACAGGAACCTTATTCAGAGCTAACAATAAATGGGTTATCCAGCCACAAAAGAATCGGGAAAACATTAACGTGTATTACTAAGTGAAAGCTGCCAACCTTAAGGGGATGTGCACTGTCTGTCCCCACCTCTGTGACAGCCTGAAGAGGCAGACTAAGGAGCAGGGAGCAGAAGGGGCTGCAGTGGGTTAGGGCCAAGTGGACTGAACACCGGGGTAGACTGTGATACTTAGCTCTGTGAGAACAAGCATCTGTTGTCAAAGCCAGTGATGGGGACTTTAGTCCAGGAGGTCACTCCTTGCCAGAGGACAACTGTGCAACATGCCATTTAGACAGTGGATAGGTCCAGTAGAATGCCACCCAGGAGAAACTAGGACTCTGAGTGACTCTGGTGTAACAACGTAGGTCCCTCGATCAGGTTGTGTTGAATGTACCACTGTGGTACAGGACGATGGTAGTGGCAGGGCCTGGTGTGTATGTGTGGCAGAGGGTACATGGACAGTCCTTATTTCTTGTGTAATTTTGCTGTAAACCTAAAAATGTGGAAACCTGAAGTAACCCTATGTGGTGGGTAATGCATGTCATCTTTACCCTAATAATGAGCACTAGTTACAAGCCTGCCACTGTCCCGGGCACAGGGTTGTGGCTGAATGTCACTGGGAAGAACAGACAGGAAGGCAAAATGATAGCTGAGTGGTCGTGGAATGCATCCCCAGCTAAGAGTGGAGAAAGATGTCAAGTTCTGAGCGTTATGCCTGGACAGGAGGAGTCCCTAAGACATATCACGGTGTGTTGGAAATATTGAAAAGTGAAAACACTTGCTTTGAGATACAGTGGTTTCTCAGAAGTGTTTTTTCATAGATGAATTGTTTTGTCCTCTATGGAAAAGAGTGATTTTCAGAGAAGTATCTCTACTATTTCCATGGTAGATTTGACCAATATGTACTCATTTATAGTTTGGCTGTAGAATGGGATCTTATTTTTCTTTTGAAAATATGTCTTTTTTAATAGACTATCTGGAAGGAGTTTAAAGGGAATGTGTTGATACTTAGCTCTATTAAAACAAACATCAGATGTGTTTAAAGTCCTTTTGTCAAAATCAGCGGAGATTTCTTCAAGATTATTTTTGATTACAGAAAACCATTTCATCAATATCATTCATTTATCATCAGGATCAGCCCCTGCTTTGGCTAAATTAAATATTTTTCAAAACCACAATTTAATTATTTTTGAGTCATACATTTCAAAACCCCACCTTAGCCATGGAATTAAGTCCAGATTAATTATAATAAAAAGAACCCTTGGCGTGTTCCTGGGACTCTACCCCGAGGTTTCTCAGCTTTGTCACACAATGAAGTAATGGCAATTTCTTTGCTTACAGTTAAGATGTGTTCTGTCTCCATATCAGCTTCTCATGATGAATGTAATCATTATGTACTGCAAACACGTATTAATAAAAATAAAGATATATAAAACACTGGCTTCTAATAGTAAGAGAAAGGGCACAGCTTTGGAGTCCTGTCTCCTTGGTTCTGGGTCCTAACTGCATTCATGTTACCTTCAGTGAGTTGCTTGGTTTCTCTGCAGTTTTTCTGGGAAACTGAGTTAGTAATGCCTGCTGCCGTAGAGGATTATGCGAGGCCATCCACACACAGCACCTGTCTTGGAAGAGAGGATTCATCACAGTTTCTTATGATCTATACAATGAAAAGTGAGTTTGTATTTCTGTGGTTCCTTTTGACAATACAGAAGCATTTGCGGTAGTTGATACCCTAACCTTTTTTACATACTTTTTTTCACACACTTTTGCCCTTCTTGCACCTTCTCACAGGTGCTTATGACTTCACTGTTATTGAAGCTGAGCTTTAGGTCTGAGCTACAGTACAGTAGAGAATCATAAAATTGGTTTTAAAAAGTCAACAGGGCTTTGTTATGTGACTTATATTTATTTTTACTTCCAACTTAAAAAGTGAAGTTTAGAAATTTAACAGCTTTGCAGGAAAGTAACAGCAAGATTAAACAACTGTTGATTTTTGTATATTTGCTCCCAATTTTCATTGTTTTGTTTTGGTGGAAAAAGAATTACCGTATACTTTTTATAAACTTGATGCGTGCTCATACTATGGGCTCAACCAATGCAGCAAAGGTGAAAGAGATTGAAAAAATTCAGTCATCATGATCACCCCAAAACAAACGTCATTAACACTTGATATACAGATAAATTTTTAGTCATATAAATATAAAAAAGATAGAAATACTTTCACAAAAATGGGATCATGTTGCAGATACAATTTTTGATAAAAATTTATATATAATTTGAATGAATTAAACATAAGAAAACCAAATTAAATGAAAATACAACCAAATCATAAAACTTCATGTCTATGATATATATATATGTATATTTACATACATGGATTTGTATATACATATATATCTTACTCAAAAGTAACATTTTTGTCCTGGAAAGTTTTCCTCAGATATAGAAGAAGATAGGTCTGCTCAAAGTATGTTACAGGCATGAATGAAAAGTCACATGAAATTCAGTAATTTGCACAATTAATATATGTTCATAATTATAATAAAAATAGCTGAAGAAAATAGGAAAGAAATAGGAAGAGGCTGGAATTTGTGCTTTTAAAAGGAATTTAAACTCTTAGCTTTAACTTTAGGCAATGAAAATTGTCTCTCCTCAGTAGAACTGGTCATTTGTGAATATTGTAAGCAGTGTCTATTGCAGCCAGTTTCCCTTCAAGGTGTAAGCATTCCTTAAGGTCATTTGTCTTAGTTACTGTACTTCTCATAGGAATTTAAAAATTAATTCTACATTTTGTACTGCTGCTAGGTGTTATGGCTTGTGTCTGGATGTCCCCCCAATGCCTCATGTGGTCATATGTGGGGCTTTTTGGAGGAGGCTGGATCTAAGGTGTGTATTGCTGGGATCAAGGATGTGATGCTGAGATTGATTCATGATGCGATTCAAGGACTAAGATTGCCCCATTATGTGTGTGAGTGCTATAATTGTAGGTAGCCTGGATAAGATACAAGAGACAGAAAGGGGATTACTGTTGCTTGTCACTAGCTGCTTGCTGCCTTCTGTCTTCTTCCTGTCATGTTTCTCCTCTGTGATGCACCTTTGTGATGTCACCCTGCCTTGAAACCAACCATTAACTGAAACCTCTATAAACTGTGAACTAAACAAAACTTTCCTCCTCTAAGTTTTGAGGGTCAGGTATTTGTCTCAGCAACAAGAAAAGTAACTAAAACACAGAACTTGGCTATTCCTAAGTCCTTCCTGCTGAATTTTTTTGACATTTACATTTGTCAAGTGGTTTTCTGAAAGACTCATGAATTATGTATCCTCCAAGTTGGGTCATATTTGGGAATGATTGCTATTTATTGCCTTCATACTTGAATGCCATTTAAACTAATTGTAGTACTAAATCACACTTTCCCTCAGAATTTTGTGTATAATGTTTTATTGCCTTCTTCCATAGCATATTGCTATGGAAAAATTTGAGGCCATGCTGTGATTTTTTTCCTGTCTATGATTTACTTTAAGCTTGGATTCATTTCTTACAACTTCTTAAAGTATAAAACTTTACAATAACTTACATTAATTTTCCAATGCAAAATTCATTTTTTCTTCATTTCAGAAGTTTCTTCTTTTATGACATCATTCATTAAAAAACTGAATCTGTATATTGCACTTTTTGGTTTGTATTTGGCAATCATCCTTCAGTGGATCGCATTTGCTTCTTTTGTTCATTGATTTCTCTCGGAAGGCAGGTGTCTCTTTTCTCATATGAAGCTTTCCCTGTGCCCACACTCAGTTACCCAGAAGTGCCTACTGAATACATTGCTGTTTGAAATCTATTATTTAATTCTAAAATTATTTTTTGTTATCTATGTTTCATTTGAATTTCCTGTTACTGTAATGCTTTATCATTTACCCTTAAACTCTTACTGTCTGGATTTTATGTTCTTATTACATTCTAAAAGTTTTCTGCTATCCTTCAGTTGTAATTTCTTCTAGTCCATAGCCTCACTCTTTTGATAAGATCTTCTCCCTTTGATTTCTCTGTTTGTTAGAATTTTGTTTCTAGGGTGGCTTTGTCTACATATTCCACTTGGTGTGAGATAGAACAGGTGAATTTGATTCTCCTCCAGCATCCAGGATTTTCCATGCTACACGTGCTTAGAGAGAAGAGTGGGAGTGTAGAAGGCACGAGGGAGAGAGGAGTGGAGATGTTCAGTCTTTATTAGAACATCTGGGCGATGTTCTCTCTCCTGAAGTGTTCTGATCATTCCTCATCTTGGGTCAGTGGTAGATAATCCATGCAATGAGAGCATGTGAAAACCATTTTTTAAAAATCTGCATATTTTATTACATCTTAGGCAAAGGAATGGAAAGATACACTGCCTATCCAGGTTTAGTACTAATAAAAATTCCTATGACTTTATTCTCAATGTTGGGAATTCTTTTAGGCCGTTGGAATTTGTTGCTTTGTCCAAATGTATGTTCTGTTTCTTTTCTTGGTAGCTGGAGTCTGAAGATACTATATGTGATGATTAAGCTTAATTGTCAATTTGATGTGCTTGGGAGCTGCCTAGAGGGTTAGTAAAATGCATTTCTGGGTGTGTCTGTATGGGTCATGAAGGTGTGACCTTGGGTACTATATTCAATTCCTGTCTCCTTCCTCTCTGGCAGTTTCCCTGCTCTCCATCCTGGTTACCATGAGCCAAGCATCTTTACTCTGCCACAATGTTTCTGCCTTGGGGCCAGTCAACGGTGGACTTAATTCCCTGAAAATGAGAACAAAATGGAACATATCCTCTTTTAAATTGTGTGTGTGGCACTGTGTTCCAGTAATAGAAAAGCTAATTAATATGCTACATTAGGCTTTGCTTCTGTGGTAAGTTAGAAAAATGGCCATAAATTCGGTTTCTTTCCAGTGTAGATGTCAAGAGGGTGACATTTATTTCCTTATTTCATCTAGGCTTTACCTTATGCTTGCTTTAATAGAATGTCTGCAATAAAATGTAAAAAGAGGCATGAAAAACATGTGAGCAGTGAGATCTTTTTCAGTGATCTTGAACTTGGTGAACTCACTGGCCCCATCTGTAGAGGTCCAGGCTATTTTCCTAGACAACAGGCAACATGTGGCTTAATACAATAATTTGGACCTTAAATGTCTCCCAAAGACCTGTGTGTTAGAGACTTGATCCCCACTGCAGGGTCCTATGGGAGGATGGCAGAGCCTCTAAGAGATGTGGCCTAGTGGGAGAGAGTGAGGTCACTGAAGGGTGTGCCTCGGATAGGGTCTCCCATTCCCTTCCTTTTCCCCTCTGCTCTTCGGCCACCATGAGGTGGGCAGTTTTCTGCCCCACACGCTTCCTGCATGATATACTACCTTTCCACAGGCCCAAAGACAATGGGCCCTGTGACCATGGACTGAAACCTCCAAAAACATTAGCCAAAACAAACTTTTCTTCCTTAGAACTAAATATCTCAGGTATTGAGAATGGAAAAGTGACTGATGTACTCAGTGGTATCCTGAATGGTAACCTATCCATCACTGGAAACCTTTGTAAGAGATGTTAGGTCTTATCATTGCCATTAAACCTACCAGGTAAACACAGGCTCATGGAAGAACCCAGGAGATGTCAGCCAAACTGGATTAAGATCTCAAGCTAAATCAGTGGTTGTTTTAAGCCACTGTATTTCTGGGGCCAATTTGTTATGTTCTGAAGTCAACTGATTTAGCATCTTCTCCTCCTTGATAGTTGTTAGGTTTAGGAAGAAGGTAACTTTAAAATGAAGGTAGATTGCTCAGCCGGATTTACAATACTCAGTTGTTTAAATTTGTTAATTAGGGGATGACTGAGCATTAATCATAGTATACACTCAGCCAGAGTTACTTGTTTTTCAGTACTCTATAACCCACCTTCCTAGAGTCAAGCATGGTACTTGTCACATCTTTGTTATTCTTTGAATGAAAGAAGTCCAGGCAATCAAAACCATATTCCTGGCATACTTTTTCCCTTACCCTGGCTTTACTAATCTTGTGCTCCCAATTTTATATGGACAAAAATATGATTAATTGAATGCAACTTCTCCATTTTTTTCCTATGCCCCTTCCTCCTTGATGTTGCATTTTATTCAAAAAGGTATTAATCATTCATCAAAAGAATTTACAATGCATTCATGTTGGCTTGTCAATAAGGGAAATCTCCACGCAAATCCTACAAAGGGGCACAGAAAATAATGGCAAACAAATGCGCAGAAGCAAATCATTATTGAATACAGCAGAATGTCACGTTCCTTTTCAGCCTCAAGGGCTTAAGACCCCTTTAATGGGCTTTGTTAGAAAAGATCTAAAGGCTTTCATGTCACAGAGCCTAGAAGGGTGATAATTTTGGTTCTTTTCCAGACTGACCTGTTGGTTTGAGGCTGCCTGGCTGCTCCTTGGTGAAAAATCTAGGGTGGTGTGTCACACTGACCTAGATGAGTCCCAGCCCTAACATTTTGCTAGATGTCAATAAACTTTAGGCTCACTTGCCTGTTGCAATTCTACTGGTGAGATTAACATTCATGCTGTCTCTGAATTTGCATCCGTACAAAATAGCACTCTCAATTTGGCTTAGTGAAAAGAGACCCCATTGAAGTCTGCAAATATGATTTAGGCTTGGCTTCCAAACCCATTCCTTGGGCAACTTTTGGCAATCCTCAAATCTGTAATGTAAGGATGAGAGAATACTCTACCAAGGAGAAGTTAGGCTTTAGGAGCTCAAGAATTCCTGGCAGACCATATGTGTATTTAGGTTTTGGACCTCAAAGTAAGCATAACAAGGCAACACTAAACAAGTGGTAATAAAAACAGTCTTAGACCAAGAAAAAGAGCTTATGATGGAAAGTCGAGATCCTGAAGCCAAGTTCTCATTTTCCTGAATGAACCCAGTGTCAGAGTATGTTCTTCTACCCGGGCTGCAACGGCTCCCCTAAGAACCTTAAGCTAAAGAACCCGGATGTTAACAGAAGCTAACTAAGCCCGTGTCAGATTTAAACAGTCCTTTCTAACTCACTAACAAAACTCAGTTGTGTGGACCTACCTGGCTTTGCTTAACCAATCTATCCTGCAACCATTAACCGAACACCGGCTATGTGCCAGGGACCCCGGCGAGCACAGGCTGGTGGCTCTGTGAGTGCTTGAGTTGTTTCCTGATTTTGATTTCACTGCTAAGTAGACCTCTCCTGTCCCTAGTTATCCAGTTTCCATTGGTATGGCTCACAAACTAATGACACCCAGTCTTCAGTTCTGTGACATGGGGTGCCTGCGTCCCCTTTGCTCATGAATTGTCTTTCACACTGTCCATCTATGTGCCCTTATTAGCTGTGTCCTCTCCTACTCCTGGTCCTCCTGACAAATGCCAGCTCTCAACAAGTTTCAACCTCGAGGAGGCCTTGATTAGCTTGCTGCTATGGACTTGGTGCTTTCCGGTTTTCTCATCTTCAAGCCTAAGCAGCCTTGCTAACCAGCTTCAGATAACCTTTTAAATCTATTTCTTTCAGGCAGCACTGCCCTGTAGGAATGTAATACAAGTCATATCTGTATTTCAGTAAAAACCAACCACTAAGATTAACTTTAGTAACAAACTATTACTACTTTAACATGCATAATTAAAAGAAAACTATTCCTGAAGTGTTCAATGTTTTGTTATGTAAAAATCTTGTGTATATTTTATGCTTCCAGTGAGTGCATCTTGATTTGGAGTAGCCACAATTTAAGGGCTTACTATGGTTTAGATCCAAACTGTTGCTCCAAGTTTTCCTGTCCGAGAAGAAGATTGGGTCTGGGGTCTCTATACACCGGGGTGCACCCCAGAGTGGGTTCAGGGTTTGATGTGCTTTAGGAACGGCCCTGCTGCAGACTGTCACTGGGGATGGTGCATGCTTATCCCCAGCCTCTCCTCTCTCTCTCTGTTATGTGACTGTCCTGAATCCATCCCTGTTCCCTCTGCCACACCTCTCAGCCATCCTCCTGGCTTAGAGGCTGCTGACCACAGACCAGAAACATAAGAACCAGAATAAACCCCTGCTCCTGTAAGTTGTGGGTGTTATGTATTTTGCCTTGCTGAACAATGCACCTCTAAGGGTTATTTTCCATCCACCCAGCTATTTATCAACCTATTTCTTGAACACTTTGTGTCCGACACTCTTTTAAGTTCTTGTATTACACAAATACATGAGAGTTCTTGTTCTTAAGCAGCTCTATAATATACTCTCATAAAAAGTAGACAGGCACTTTAGTTAGGCCAGAAAGGTGATGGTTATGGTGACAGCATGTGGCACGCATGACACAAAGAGCACCTGGAAGAGGGCACCTGGGACCTGTGTGGAGGAGGAGGTGACACTGAACTTGATCATAAGAATGAGGATGAGAAAAGAAGAATGTCTCAAGGGCCAGAAGAATATAAGCGAAAGCACAAGGGCATTAGGGAGTCTCATAGAGCAAGATGCGTGGAACAGACAGAAGGTTTGAACAGCACCCAGGCACCCAGGCCAGCAGAGCAGTGGAGAAAGAAGAAGGGAGAGAGATGGATGAGACTCACCATAAAGGACTTTCCTTGTGTACCTTCGTGGTTTATCCTGAAGACGAAAGGGCATCATCCTTGCGGACTGGATAAATAGACATAGAAACATAAAATATAGAGTGATGGTTAAGAAGGTGGGCCCTGGGAGTGGACTCTCTGATCTTGAACTTGAGGCTGGATACTCATGTGTGTCACTGGCAAACCATTTGTCCTCCCTGTGCATAAATATTCTCAGATCTAACTGTAGGTACCAGAAGTTCCTCTGTTGCAAGGCTGTTGAGAGAACCCAGTATAATGGTGTATGAACCATGCTTAAAATGACTCCCGAAGTAGGTTTTGAGAAACAGCTGGCATCACTGCAGTGTGTTAAGAGGTAAAGTGCATTAAAGAGATCTGCATTTCACAAATTCAGTGTCAGGTGAGCATGAAAAATACATCCAAGAAGGAAGCGGCTCAGAAGTCTTAGCAAGGTCAAAAAGCAGGGCACAGGGAGTGGAAATGGCAACTGTTGGCAGCTTTGAGAAGCATGCAAGATCAAGAGAGCTTGGGTGGAGTGGATAAGGAAGAAGAGGCACCAGGGAATCCAGCAGGACACCCAAGTTGGTGCCGAGCACCAGGGTGCATGGGCGATGGCACATATTAACAGCATGGGAAGTGCAGAGTGACTTCATGGATGGCACCAGAGAGCAGGTGGGAAGTGACAGGTGGGAAAGGTGGACATGGACAAAAAATGGTCAGTGTCCTTTGACACATTAAGTTTGAGATGATTAATGGACATCCTAGTGTGAGCATTTAATAGGAGAGGAGAGCACGGACTTAAACCTTGGGAGAAATACCAAAGAGCTGACTTCCCATTTTCTAAGGAAATGTCTAACAATCTCATGGCTGTTGATAAATGTAAATTTTGAGGCTAACAGAATCCTTTCACAAAAATTGTTTACATTTTTATCCCCTGTGAGATGGAAAATTTACTATATAATTTAAAACAATTTTAAATGAACACCATAAGCAGATCAGGTTATAGTATACATTATTTTAAAATGACTATACAGACTTACACAAAGGCACAACTCATTTTAAAATGAGTGTTAAAATGACAGCAGTGTCTGTAACGCAGAGCAAGTTTATTCCATTTTGCACAGAAATAAAAAGCACGGGTCATAATCCTGCAATTTCTCCTCATGTGTGTGAAAATGACTGTAACATGGGCAGGTGCAAGAAATTAGAGGGGAAATTATGCTCCGAAAGTGTTTTCCTCTCGGTGAATTTCGTCTGTAAGCAGAGTGCGTTTTTATCATGTAGAGAGACTCCTCCCTCCTGCAGGCTATCTGCCGTGCAGAATGGAATGTGCTTTTGAGATTCAGACTCAAGTCGCTCAGTAAATTCAGGAAATATGTATGTAAACTAATGCCAGAGAAGTGGATATCCCTGGACACCAGGGCTCTGCTAGAGCCATTTATAGGGGAAAATCCCCAGACCTGACCGAAGGCGTTCACTTAGCAGATGTGCACCTGGAAAGCACTGAGACAGGGAGGAGGACCTTGTGACAAAGGACAGATGTAGAGTGAGCTGGAGAGTTAGAAAAACCAGTGGATAAAGGTGCTGAATGTGAGGGCTCGTAGTAAACCAGGAGAACGGAAAGATGAAGCGACAGGGTTGGGACAGATTTTTTACTGTTCCACATATACATTACCCTTTTCTGAGTGAGGATTATGCATCTTACTTTAATGGACATGCTTTGCCCTTGACCTTGTGTCTTAGTTTAACCAAAGAAAAGTGAGTGTAATGGATGTATTTGTACTTCTTCATTTTGAGAATGATTGCAAATTTTTCCTTCTTTGTCCTTTGCCTCAGGACAGCAGACCATTCCAGATTAGTGCTGCCAGTGGTGTGCACCCAAAGCGAGGAAGAAATTGCTCTTTACTGTAGAAGGCCACAGAAGTTTTGGGACCTTTTGTTACTACAGCACAAAGCTGACTGATAAAGATTAAAGGTGAGCAAATGACATGGTTATACACAAGTCAAGGGCTGATTTTAGATTCATCCAAAAAAAACAAGGGTTCTGGCCTCTGGTTTCTAGCAAGAGAAGCTGTTCATGGAACTCTGGTGTAGGGTCACAGCAGTGTGACACCCTGGATACAAAAGCAGGGACTAGATCGGCTAATCTATGCTGTAGAAAAGTTATTTACTTTCTCCCTCTCCTCTTAGACCTTCCTTTCTCATGGTGTTTACAAAACCTCCTAGCATTTGTTGCAAAGATTGAGCATGGTAATGGGTGCTTCGCAGCATATCTACTACACAAGGACATACCAAGTCAATAGTAATTTAGTCATTATTTTGGTCTTGCAGAGTCAGATATGTGTAAAATTAGGAATTCCATAAGAGAAGATTGTGTGTGTCAACTTGTGCATGAAAGGCTACATGCTATGAAACTACTATAAAATTAAATACACAGTTTGTTGCACATTGTGACACATGTTGATTTTAATATGTTCAAGCAAGACATCATTCATAAGGAAAGCATGACTTGGAAAGGGAGAGAGAATTAGCTTCTAAGGGGGTGGAATGATGGCAAAAGCAGCAGACCACTTATAAAGGGTGGAAAAAGGATTTTAGAGCAGGAAAACATGAATGTTAGCAAATGTGTGTCATCAACACAATAGTGCCCACATCTAAGAGCTGGCAGAGGTGCTAGTTTTCATGGCAAAATTGTATTGGAATTAAGTTTTCTAATTAGGGGAATTTGAAATGAGATGATCTAAGATTATCCAGGAAGACTCAGTCTATTCAGATAATTTCTTGTAAGTGGAAGAAAAGAGCACAAGAGAAATCAGAGAGAGGACTGTATGAGACAGACTTGCCTGGAAATGGAAGACTGTCCCCTGAGCCCAGAGTAGACTCTGTGTGATAAAGAAGGCAAGTATGTGAGTCCATTTTCCCTTATTGTGACAAAATACCTGAGATTACTAAAAAAAAGCAGGAAAGGTCTATTTTGGCTCATGGGTTTCCGTCCATGGTCAGCTTGCCCTGTGGCTGAGGGCCTTTGGCATTATGATAGGTCACAGCAGGTTTGCCAGATAGTCTGAGTGTCTCACAGTGACCAGGCAAGACAGAGAAAAGGAGCAGAGGCTGGGCCCCCTTTTCTCTTAGAAGGCATGCTCTCAGTTACCTCCTGAATGTTCTATCCTTTCCAGAAGCACCAAAGTCCAGGACCATGTTTTCAAAAACAAGGCCCTTTCAGAAGCATCCAAGATTCAAACCACAGCATCAAGAAAATGAATTCTCTCTAGAGCCTGGAAGGAGCACAGCTCTGTTGATTCCTTGTTTTAAACCACTAAGACCTTTCTGTAAGGGAACTGAAAAATTTTAGATATCCACACAAAAAATTACACCCTTAGTCAACTCAGTCAAAAATGAATCATTGGCATAAGTAATAAAATTAAAACTAGAAACATTGTAAAAGAAACAGAGGAGAAAATCTTTGGGACCTTGAGTTAGATAGGATGTCTTAGGTACTGTACTCTTTCTCTGATTGCTGTGAATGTTTTTTTTTTTTTCTAAAACAATTTTAACGAAAGATATTTCCTTCCTATATGGGAAATGGGTGCTTTTAAATACTGTACTGAGATCTCATTTGCCCCACCCAGTTATATATTTGTACTTTATTATAGAAAACTCTGAAGTTTGTTTTTCTTCCTCATCTATGACTTCATGACAAGTGACTGGCCTGAAGCATATTTGCAGTTATGTCACACATTTGTGCTGTGGCCATTGCCTTCACTCCCAGCTCTGTAAACTCTGTTGCTCTAAGAGGTGGTCGAGTGGGAAGCCCACCTGCTAGGCTGGCAATTTGGGCATTTTCATTTAAAAGAAGATCAGACTCCTTAGAAAGCATTTTCCATTTTCTTTGTCTCTTTCTTTCACACAGTAGTAATCTTGAGACAGTAGGTGAAGGTTTGGTTGCTACTAGAGCTCAGGTTTGGGGGGCAGACAGCAGAAAATTTATATTTATTACATTCTATTGTATTTATCTCTCTCTCTCTGTATATATATATTTTGTGGTGCTAAGGATTGAACTCAGGGCCTTATGCATGCAAGGGAAGAACTCAACCACTGAGCCACACACCCAGCCCCAATATATTATATTATATATATAAATGTTGGCCATTATATTTTAGAAATGTTGGCTTAAAAACTGACATCACAAATATAGACTTCATCTAAGAAAAGAGCACATTAGCAAAATAAGGCAATTTCATAGGAAACCAGTAGAAGATGTTGTTGAGTTTATAAGAAAGTTCTTGTTTTTATTGAGATGATAAAATTTTCCTAAAGCCACTCCTTACCGAATTGCCCATCTGTGACACACTGATATGTGCAATTTATGAAGTCTTTAGTGAAGAGCAAGAAACATCCTGGGACGTTCCTAAAGGTGAAGCTGTCAATGGCAGACCACCTGCAGAATGCAGGTCTTGTGGCCAGTAGCTGCGGCAGTTCAGATGGAGTATCCATGTGATCAGCTTCGGGAGCCACCCTGGGGATGGGTTGAGAACACTTCTGGTTGTGTCCCAGTGGTCCTACAGGCGAGGCCTTGGGGTCACCTTCATCTCGTGGTTGTTGAATATGGTATCTCAGTGGCAAGAATGCTGACTTATAGGGTACTTTAAGTAGAGACATTAGTTGACACTGCTTTGTCTTAGGCAAGTCATTTAATCTCAGAATCCTCTATTTCTCATTTCTAAAACCAATTTCTAACCTATCAGTGAAGTGATCATGTGCTTGAACAGTTTAGAAGAGTGACTAATATGTAGACATTAGTTACCGTTTTTAACAAATTTCATTTTAAATATTTAGATCTTTGATCCATTTTTATTTTAGTTTAGTGAATGGTGATAGACATGGGTCTCGTTAGTCTTCAGCATGTGGAAAGCCAGTTTTTCCAGTGCCATTTATTAAAGAGGATATCTTTCTTTCAGTAAACATGTTTGGCTCCTTTGTCCAGGTGTGTTTGGAGTTGTGTCTACATCTTCTAATCTGTTCCACTGATCTGTGGGTCAGTTTATTTGCCAGTACCATGCTGGTTTTATTACAGTAGCTTTGTAGTGTAATTTCAAGTCCAGAATTGTGATGCCCCCTGCTTCGCCTTTGTTGCACAAATTTTCTTTGCTATTCTAGGTCTTTTTTGTTTCCAAATGGATTTTTAGGAATGTTTTCTCTAGTTCTGTGAGGTGTGCTAGTGCTATTTTGATTGGGATTGCATTAAATCTTTGTAACAAGTTGGGAGCATGGCAGTTTTCACTATGTTGGTTCTTCCTGCCTATTAGCAAGGGATGTCTTTCCATTTTCTGATATCTTCTTCTATCTCCTTTTTTCAGAGAACTGTAATTTTCAGTGTAGAGATCTTTTACTTCTTTTGTTAGATTGATTACTAAGTGCTTCATTTTTTTTTTTTTTGATGCTATTGTGAAAGTGTGGTTTCCCTAACTTTTCTCTCAGTGAGTTTGTTATTTGTGTACAGGATTTTTGGTGTTGACTTTGTGTCCAGTTATGTGACCAAATCTGGTTATTAAATCTAGAAGTCTTTTAATGGAGTTTTGGGGGTCTTCTATGTATGGTGTTGGCTGCCAACATTCTTTCCTTATTTTCTATACCTCAATGAGACAGGAAAGAAAAGTAAGAAATTGTTCAAGGTGGGAAGGACTTATGTATGTAATGCAAGCTTCCTAGTTTGTCTCTGAGTGAGGATAGAGCCAGCTCTAGAGGAGTCAGGCAGGTGGCAGAGAGGAAGCCTGATTTGTGGATTTTGATGACGGAAACTCTCAGGGGCCCCATCAGTTAAAAAAAAAGGTGTAGGATTAGATATTTCTTTCCAGTGCTGCAAAGAAGCTTGTGTCAAGTGGATTTTGTGGTGGTCTTTTCCTAGTGACAGAATTGGAGTTTTCCAGGGAAGGGTATTTACTATTTCTTTTGCTTAACACAATTGTGAGATAATCTGTATATGTCTGAAGTCTCATAATGGTCTTGCTATTGATTTTAATCTTTTTGAACAAAGAATACACACACTTAACCCTTAATTATTGATCCTTTGGCTTTGGGTTCTCAAAGCCCTCACTCTCTGGCTACAGCCTGACCTGTCCTATTTCATTTTATTTTGCTTCGTTTTTTTTTCCCACTTGCCCAGTGCTAACATTGACAAAAGCAGGTAAACACTTTCCAAAATCTGTGCTGGGATCGTGGGATGGGAGCAATAGATTTATCTGTAGTTTGGGCTCAGGGGGGACCCTTTCTTCCCTTGGATGTCCTAATCTGTCCTCCAGATTTCCCATCTCTTAATCCTGACGTGCATTTCTGGCTTTAGTTTGTACTATGCCTTTCACCAGAGTTGGGGCCTTCTCACTGCTGCTTTATTGGGCTGGGTCCCCCACCCCAACTTCACCCCATGATGTTCAAGGGGCCTCCAGCCTCTAACTGGCCCACAATTCAAGTAGGCAGCACTGCAATATTTTGATAAAGGAGCAGGTGATTTATTATTTTCTCTTTATTAAGCACTCATTTTCCAATGCATCTTGGCCTACAATACGTCATTCCAGTGTGGACTCTCACTGTGTGGTCTCTGTCTTTCCCTTTTCTGTTGCTCTGACATGTCATGTACTTCCTCTTAACAGATGTTTTTATCACAAAAGCAGTAAGAGGATTTGGGTGCCAGATCGACTGATTCCTGATGGAGAGCCAAGCACCCTCCTGACAAGCAGCACAGGTGGATTGATGGCATCTGTGAAGGTGTGGAAGGGGCCCAAGGTGACACTGAGACCATGAGAGGACTCTCGTGTCTGAGAGCACTGATATCCAAGGCCTGAGTTTGGGTTTCAACTCCAATTTGCCTGATTTCTAAGCTCATGCTCTGTTACCGAGTACCCAAAACCCAGCCGACAGCACTGAAGCTCGTGGGATTGCTTTTCCCACACAGGAGGATGTGTGGCGGGAGTTGTTCTGGGCAGGAGTGATGGTTCAGTGACATCTACAAGGTCATGCATGGTTACTTCCCCCCATCTGCTCTGCTGTGCTTTGCACTGTGGCCTCTGAAGCTGGGACATGGGTTCCTTCCACCACCAAGCACATCACCTTTGCATCCAGAGCAAGAAAGGGGATGGCAGAGCCACAGAGTGATCTTTCATCAGAAAGCAGAGCTTCTCCTGGAGCTGCCCTTTCCCACAGCAGCAAGTTTTTTTACCATCCTATTACATGTGTCCCCTCACCATGGCCACTTCTGAAGGACGCAGGGGAAAAAGAGCAGTTGTCCTCAGTATCTGCGCAACCCACAGAGTCTGCAGACCAGGAATTCCAAAAGTGAAGAAAATTTATGTCTGTACTGATCACGCAAACACACGTTTATTTTTGATATTATTCCTCTAACAATAAAGCAGCTTTATGGCATTTATAGTCTAATTGGTACCATGTGTAACCTAAAGGTGATCTGAGGTAAACAGGAAGGTGAGCACAGGTTCTATGCAAGCACTGTGTCACTGTATGTAGGGACTGGAGCACCTGCAGAGCGGGGTGCAGGTGGGGTCCTGGCACCAGTCCCCCGTGCACACACAGAAAGGATTGTGTGTGATTTTCCAGTCCTTTTTGGGGCACAGCAGCTGAGCAGAAGGCACCGGGGAAGGGTACTTGGCACATCACCTAGCAGGGTCTGCCACAAACATTCCCCACCCAAGCCCTGTGCATCCGTAAGAAGGTGGCCAGGGCATGGGGCTCGGGTGAGCTGGACAGGAGCCCAATCTGGACAGGGGCTTCCTGTTCCACTAGGTCCAGTGGATGGTGGAACAGCAGGACAGACCAGCTGTGTCACTTTCATGCTGAGCAGGGACAGTCAAGTCACATGGTTCTTGCAGTCTGAGCAATGGTTTGAGTGTGGCTTGTCCCCTCTAAAGCTGGTGTTGAGGCTTGGTCCCCAGCGCAATAGTGTTGAGAGGAGGTAGGCGTTTAAGGACGCTTAGATCGGAGCTGCAGGGCCTGCATGAGTGCATCGGTGGTGTTTGTACAGCAGTGGATTGGTCCTCATGGGAACTGGACTCCAGTTTCCTCTCTTTCCTGTGCCTGTGAGTCTTCTTTCTTTCCACCATACTGGGCAGATAGTGGCCCTCAATGGACTCTGAGCAGCTGCTAGTGCTGTGGTCTTGGGGCTCCAGAACTATAAGCTCAGATACATGTCTTTGCTTTATAGGCCATCTAGTCTCAGGTATTCTGTTACAGTAACAGAAGATAAGCTAAGACCCTAATATTTTCAAAGACAATCTACTCCTGTATAATTCTAGGATGCTTGTTGTAAATATTTATAAATACACTCCTCGGTAAAGATTGTGTTTGAATCCTGAGGCAACTATAGGATTGTGCAAATATAGATAAGAAATGTTAATTCATTTTTATGGAGATGTCTAGAGTTGATACCTATTAGAAAGTCGAAGAAACAGCTTTCCCACCAGTAGCATGAAGTCCATGTGAGAAGGTGGTTTTGTGAGGTTTGCTCTTACCCTGACTACTTTGAGTTCTCATTTTTTGTCTTTGTTGACTGTGGTGGTCTTCATATTTCACCGTGGCTTGGCACAGATTGTTCAATGAATATTCACTGAATGAACAGTGAGTGGCTTTCCATGAACAAGGTATTAGGTAAGAGGTGGCAACTTGGGATGAGTAGAGAGAATTCTGACCACACACACAAGAGTTAGAGTTAGCCAGAGGGCTGAGGGGATCCAAGACTTCAGGAAGGAGGTCAATGAGGGCTCATGCAAAAGAGAAGGATGTTCAGGATGGAATCCTCTAGCTGGGCTGGAGGGGGAGAGAGGCCTCAGGAGAATTTAAATATGAAAGGAAGGGAAAGGGATGAGAGAGAGATTGGAATTTGTCTTCAGAACTTTCTCTTATCTCTCATGAATATAATTTTTTAAAATTTTTTTATTTAAAGAAAAAATTTGGAAACAGAAAGAGGTTAGAAAAAATACAAAATCTCAAAAACAAAACAAAACAAAACAAAAACAAAAATAGTAACCAGCAAAAATCACTAGTTGATAGCTACATACTTTCCTCTTAGATGAAGTTGTTCAAGTTGCAAAGCTAAAGTCCACAAAGTGGACATCCAAACAGTGAGACTGCAGTCAGTTTTGCTCATCTATCCAACTAAAACTTTAGCAACATGGTTATTAATTCCACACACTCAAACATACATGCAGTTATATCCTTTAGAATACTCTCTTTTCCTTTTTTTCCTTTACAATAACTATAATCCATTCTCGTAAACTACTTAGAAGTTCTACACATGTGTAAGTCTCTACACATATACCCAGCCTTTCTGTATTAGAGGGAGAAACAAATCAAAACAAGTCAGTGATACAAATTCCTGGAGAAACACGAAATGAAAAGAACATACAAAAACACAACACTAGGTGATCTACGGTAGTCAGTATAAATTGTCTGTATCGTCAAATATAATATAAACTTAGCATTGCTTTACACTATTAATAAAATCTAAACATTGGAGACATTATAGGACTTCAAAGGCAGATAACAATCAAACCAGAATGGGTATCCTATTGAATCCTGTCATCTTCAGAGTAGGTGCCCCTACTCTCAGACTCAACACTCTCAAGCATACCAGATTCAAATAAAATCAGCCAAGATGAAACAGTGATATAACCAATCTTCTCTGTTTTATGTCTGCCATCCTATTTTTCTGTTGTTATTTGTTTACTTTTCTCCTTCATTCCACTGTCTGCCCTTTTCTTTGAGGCCTTTCTGCCATTAGTCCTGGAACCCTGGTGGTTTTCTTCTCTCTCTCTAGAATGTCCTTCAGTATTCTTTGCAGGGTTGGATTGGTGGTCACAAACTCCCCCAGTTCCTCTTTGTTGTGGAAATATCTTGTCTCTCCATTAATTTTGAGAGACAGTTTTGCAGGGTACATCATTCTGGGTTGGACGTTATTTTCTTTCAGGGCTTGGAATATTTCACTCCAAGCTCTTCTTGATTTGATGGTTTGCATTGAGAAGTCTGCTGTGATTTTGATGAGTTTTCCTTTATAGGTAATCTGTTTCTTTTCTCTGACCACTTTTAATATTCTGTTCTTGTGATGGATTTCTGGGATCCTGATTATTATATGTCTGGGTGTATATCTGTTTTGGTTGTAGCTGGCTGGAGTTCTATATGCCTCATTTACCTGAACTTCACTTCCGTTACCTATATTTGGGAAGTTTTTCTTAATTATTTCTGTGAATAGACCATTTCATTTGTATTTGTTGCTGCATCTTCATTCACATATTTTATTCTTAGGTTATAAATCCTCTTGTCATCTTCTAGCCTTTGTATCATTGCTTCCTGGTTCCTTGTTATTTTTAAGAGATCCTTCCTTTCACGATCATACTTTGCTAATCTATCTTCAAGTTTTGAAAGTTTGTCTAGTTTCTGTTAAAAAGTTTTGCCAGGTTTTTAATTTCCTGATATTCTCTTTGGATCTGTTTCATATATTCTAGATTTTGTGTATATTCTTCATCAAAGGCTTCTCTCCTTTCTCTGGGTTCCTCTATTCTTTCATTTGTGTCTACTTGAGGATTACCCAGGACTTCTTTTATTAATCTTCTTATATCTTGCTTCATTCTTGAGTTAGAATTTCAGATTTAAATTCGACAATGAGGTCACAGATGTATTTCTTTATTTCCAATGAGGCTGTCTCTGACTTCACAGGTTTGCCACTCTCAACCTCCTCTGCATTTACCTCAGTTGGACTCACTTTCCCTGGTTCTGCAGTTGGGGACCTTTTGCTCTTTCTCTGTCTTGTCATGTTTTCAGCCCCCTTCAGATGAGTGGGTTGTGGAGGTCTCTGGGCCTTTCCTTTTGCTTATAGTTTTTCTGCAGCGCACTTGCTAGGGAAATATCGCCCCCAGTCCACAGCAGATCTGCGAGTTGCACGCTGAGAGCTGGCTCCTCCCCCTATGCCAGTCAACCAGTTTATGCTTCAACAAGTTTGTGTGTTCCCTGGGGATGCCACTTGGCCAGAAAAGCCTCATCCTGGACTATTGGGTTTCAACCAGGGGCGTGGCCCAGCCCAAGCAGATCCCACCAATCTGCTTTGGATTAGGAGTCATCAGCAGATGCTGCCTAGGGCCCCGATTCAAGCCGGCCCTGCCCAACTCCAAAATGTCACCCAGCCAGTCCTCCTCGTGTGGGGATTCCAGGTCCTGTCACTCATCAAAGTTCACACAGCTCAACTGGCCATTTCCACTCCCAGTTTCAGGGCCTCCTCCAGCCGAGGGTCTGGAGCTCACCAACCCCTGCTCTCGGCAGGGCAGCGATCTCAGCTCGATCGTGAGTCACCTGATTTTAAGACGTGCCAGTACAGCACTCGGGGCTTGCCTAGCTCCAGCCCTCTGTCTGTGCTTCTTTTTCTTCTTTCTTTTTTCTTTTTCTTTTTCCTCAGTTTCTTCCTGGGTCAT
>PVLA01012872.1:0-40996 GCA_004027455.1 Hydrochoerus hydrochaeris | reverse complement strand
GTCTGCAAGGCCAGGTGTCAGCTCTCCTGCAGCAGGAGCTGGAGCCTGGAGGGCTCTGCCTGTGGCCAGGAAATGGACATCCGCGGACACTGCCACAGTGACCAGTCCT
This sequence comes from Hydrochoerus hydrochaeris, assembly GCA_004027455.1. Taxonomy (NCBI): domain Eukaryota; kingdom Metazoa; phylum Chordata; class Mammalia; order Rodentia; family Hydrochaeridae; genus Hydrochoerus; species Hydrochoerus hydrochaeris. Next base: position 40,887 of record PVLA01012872.1, on the reverse strand, counting down.
GGGAGAGAGGCTGCTGCAGCTGCTTCCAGGGATGCCTGGCTGTTCCTAGGGACCCAGCTAAGACCCTGGCTGCCTCCAGAGACCCCGCTACGACCTTTGACAGTCTCCAGGGACCGAGCTACAGGCCTTGGCTGTCTCCGGGGAGCCACTCTTCCTGCAGGCACCTGGAGATCAGCCCTGAGGGCCCCAAAGGCCCCCAGGCCCCTGCTGACCCAGCCCACTGTTCACACAGCTGATAGTCAGCCCTTCTCCAGCTCAGGCTGGCTTCAGGGGCCACCGGAGTACTCGGTGCAGGCGCGGCGTCGCTGTTGTACAACCAGACCCTGGTGTCTGCACTGCCCTCCTCGCAGCCCTGAGCACTTCCTCTGTGATGCTGGGGTCTGTGTGGCTGTGGCTGCGGGGCGGGTGAAGGAGGTGGCGTGTGAGGGAGGGGGGCTGAGTGTCGGTGAAGCTGCCCTGCGCACACTCGTGCACACCTGCACACACCTGCACATAGGTGGTTTGTCCACACTGAGTTGTCCGCACCTACTGATTGCTCGGATCACCGCTAGGGGGCGAGCGCGTGCCGTCTGCTCTGTGTGCTGGACATAGCAGAAAACAGGTTTGTGTGTGTGTGGTCTCTTTTGAAAAATAGGAAGCCTTCCCTGGAAAATCAGATGGCTGTGGGCTCCGCGAGTGGGGCTGGGGGCGGGGCAGAGACACACAGCAAAACATCAGATTCACCCCACAAAGATTGTGCACACGAGTACGAATAGGGGTGCGTTCATTAAAATATGTATATGTATGTATTTGATTTTTCAAGAAAAGAGTTCAAAATACATCAAAACAGAGACTGGAAACTCTCACACAGGAGGCTGTCCTACAGTGTGTAGATCAATCTAATCTCCAGACCAAACTGGGAGCTGTGCTACAACAGGATCAAAACTCAATTTCATAGCTAAGCAGGGAAACAAAGTCTCAAAAGAAAAGGCTCAAATCTCAAGATCAGCACTTGGGGTACCTGATTACAGCCAGCAAATGAGACTTGTTAGGGCCTGGGCACAGGCCCTCTGTGGCCTTGGATCTCCTGTCACCATGTACAGCTTCAGTACTTGGGGGAGCGGTCAGCTTCTGCCAAATCTGGATGCCTAATTTTGGACTAATGCAAAGCCTTGTGAAAGGTTGTCCAGGCACTGAATCCAGCCTTTAGCTTGGACAAAAGTGACTGAAAACGCTTTTAAAGAAATAAAGCATGTGTCCACTCAGGTTCCAGGACTAGAGATATCTGACTTAATGAAATCCTTCTTCTTTTACAGTTAAGAAAAGAGGTATTTCTCTGGTTGTCTGGACTTAAAAGATAGAACAAGATGATATTTTTCAGAAAAGCTGGATGGAGTGATTGCTGGAGGGTCAGCCTACCTGTGGCAATAGCAGCTTCCACTACGCTAACAGAAAAAGCCGGGGAATTAACTGTGAGACAAAAAGTAGACTTCCTGACTCTCTATCAGGTCAGGGCTATTCTTTTTTCTTATTCTCAGTACAATGGCTCAAACATCATGACTTCATGCTTGCCAGGCAGGCACTTACACTGCTGAGCTAAATCCTTGGCCCAGGTCAGGGCTATTCTTGAGACCAAAAGTCATTTGCAGTTGACAGGGGAACAATTTACTAAATACCTGGCCATCCTTGTGGGCAACCCGGAGGTTAATACAGAGGCCTGCATTACTCTTAATCCTGCTGCACAAATCCCTGCAGGGCTGAAAGTTAGTGAACAGGTGAGTCCCCAAAGGCATGTGGGTAGAGGGACATCAGGAGCCGTCCCTCCAAGACCCCGAGGAGGACTGGTCCCGTGGCGGAAGGGGCTCCGTCCAGGAAGGGTCTGGAGAGCGGTTCTGTAGTTGTCAACCCACAACAGGTCATGGGAGCCAAAGCCCTGCACTGTCAGAGCTCCACGCAGCAGGCAGAGCTGGTGGCCCTGACTTGGGTATTGATATTAGGTAAAGGCAAAGGGCTAAATATTCACACAGATTCCAAATATGGTTTTCTGGTGCCACACACTCATGCAGAGATCTGGAATGAAAGGGGCTGCTACCTAATGATGACCACTTATAAAACATAGGTAAGAAATTCTACAGCTCCTGCACACGGTTCACCTTCTAGGCAGCTCTTTGCTATTCATTGCAAGGGATTCCACAGGGACATCGCTAAAATCTCCCTGGGAAATCAAAAGTCCTGATGAGGCAAAAGGGAGAGTTACATCCCCTGAAGATCATAGCCTTATTCCCGGTTCCTGAGACACCATTAAAATTCACCTACGCACCCCAGGAAGATAAATGGGCCTCAGGGAAAGGAGTAGCTAGGAGGGGGTGATGGTGGTATTCGGGAAACTAACTCTTTCCACATGAGAAGTGATGCTACATGGGACATGGTCATCGGATTTTCACAAGAGCAAGACTAGCAGTGACCACTTGACAGGTGTACCTAGCTTGCCCATCCTGTGTCCACAGTAACCTGGAAGCCCAAACTGCTTCCTTTGTTGGAATCCATACATAGGAGGGGGCGCTCCCTGATAGGAGGAGCAATGAAGCTTTACCTTCGTGCCACCATGGGGGGATTTCAATAAATACTGGTCTTAAAGGACATGCGGATTGGGCTGAAACGTTCTCTACCCACTCAGAGCAGGCGAGAAGTAGTCGAGGTCCTCATTGGAACACTTGGACTGGGAGAGGTCGTATCACAGCAGAAAGGCATCAAGAAAGGGGGTTGCAGAACAGAAATTCCCAGGAGTTAGAAATTTTTTTTGTGTGTGAGCTCAGCTGGAATCAACATAGACATTTTGCCTCCTAATGTCATATTGCAATAAGGGAACTGGAGTTTTGAGTAGTATTTTTGAGGTGAAGGGGGATCAAGTTGTCTTGGGAGTAGGTCAGAATATTTTCTGCTGTCTTAGTGGGTGGACTGTGACAGACCCAGCAGTTAGGTTATGTCCCCTATGTGATTATTTGGGAGAAGTATCCTAATTAGTTTTGTCCCCAAGATCTCTGTGGGGAGGACAGCATGCAGAAGAGACATTAGATGATCTACCAGGAGCCTGCAAGCTGTAGCTCTGGCATGCCTGCCCACACTCTGGATCCCACGACAAACAAGAGTCCCAAGGCTGGTGTCCACGTAAGCTGCCTAGGACAAGGGGTCATCAGTGACTCTACCTATCTGTACCCAGAGTGGTCCTGGAGTCTTACTTGTCAAAATGGAGCCTCAGACACTTGAGAAAGTCACAGGAGAAGCTTCGCTCTCCTAAGTCATTTCTTACTTCAAGTTGTTAGGCAAGGCTGGCTTTATTCTAGAAAGGTGAATCCAGCTCTACCTGCCACTGTCACTGTACTAGGTGTGGTAAGGGTCACTGAAGAGACAGAATATTAAGGCATGGCCTGCTGACTGGGTAAGTGCTGTGACATATAAGTCATAGAAATTCAGGATACATGTGTAAAAACCCATTCCAAGCACAGCACCTGGGACCGACCACTCAAAGATTACTATCTTCAAAATTCCTGGCATGAAATCAAGCAGGGCTTTGATGTCCTGGCTCAGACCTGACATCAGAATGGAGGACACAAGACAGCCACCATGAAACTTGTGACCACTGTGCACTGTCTTTTACAGTGGTCCACTCACCCTTCAGATTTCCTTTCCTACATCTTTTTTTGCTTCCCTTGTAAAATTCTTCAGGACAACAATAACATGGGAAGAAGCTCCAGAAGGAAACCACAGTGCCCCAGAACCCCACTAAGAGTTTTGGCAAGGTCCGTGAGGAGCTAGGGCTCTGTGGGCATGGTTTGTTTCTCTGTATCTGAGCTCCGTGAGTCAGACCAAGATGGTGCTCACTGGTTTACATATTTCTCTCTCTTTCTCTCCTGAACAGAACCTCATCTCTTTCTTGTGTCTTCTTTCTCACTCAGGTTTTTATCTGTCAAGTACTCAAATCCTTTTTGATGTAGGTTGGTGGAGAGAGGTAGGAAGTTGGAGGATGGAAAAAATGAATGGAAGGTGGAGAGTTTTGGAAGGTTTCCCATGGCTCTGGGAACAGTTCCTTGGTGTGTCCCACCGTGCACACAGCAATGGGGACACATATGGCCTCTATGTTTGCCAGCCAGTTGTAGTCACCCAGAGTGGGTCCAAGTCAGCTGGGGGCTGCTAGGCAACTGGCCCTGGCCCAGTTGCCGATCGGCCCATTTCAGGCTCTTTCAGACCCCACAGAGCATTGGCAAACCACACAGGCTGCAGGCTTGCATTCTCCAGTTTAGTTTGCCTGTTTGCCTCCCCAGTGAAGACTGATGCTGAAGGTTTATCACACATCTGCAGAGTGTCAGTGTGTTTGTCTTGAAAAAATGTCTGGGCTGGAGATGGATCTCAGGGGTAGAGAACTTGCCTGGTACATGCCAGGCCCTGGGTTTGCTCCCCAGTACGTTCAATTCTTTTGCCTTTCCTATTGGAGAGGTGTATGGTTATCTTTCCATTTTCTGATGTTCAATTCAATCTCCTTTTTATAATACTGTAGTTTTCAATTTAAAGGTCTTTTCTCTCATTCTTTAGATTGATTCCAAAATATTTCAATGTTTTGGGATGATATTGTAAAAGGTGTGGTTTTCCTAATTACTCTATCAGTGAGTTTCTTATTAGTGTTACAGAAGTGATACTAATATTTGAGGATAGACTTTTATCTGGCTATGAACTGAATTTGATTGTTAGATCTAGAACTGTTTGGGTGGCATTTTGGGATCTTCTATGTAGAGTCAGTTCATCCACAAGTAATGATAATTTAGCTTCTGCCTTTCCTATCTTTATTCCTTTTCTTTCCCTTATCTAATTGTTCTAACTAATGTTTCCAGAACAATATTAAATAAGACTGGTGATGGTGGACAGCCTTGTCTTGCCCCTGATTTTAGAGTGAAAACTGTCACTTTTGACCATATAGTATGATGTTGGTTATTGGTTTGTCACAGGTGGCTCTTATCAGATTAAGATTTTTAAAAATCTATTCCAATTTCTCTATTTTTAAAAAAATTTTGAATGAATGTTGCACTTTGTCAAATGTTTTTTCTGTACCTATTGAGGTGATCCTATGGTGTTTGTGTATGGCTCTCTTACTATGGTATGCTACATGTATTGATTTACATATGTTGAACTTTTCCTGAATCTGTGGGGTGAATAATACTTACATGGTTTGTAGTTCTCTCAATGATTTTATGCACTCTGTTGCTGGTGTCCTACTAAGAATTTTTGCATCTATGTTCATTAGGGAGACCAATCTGTAGTTCTCTTTAAGGTTAGATGATTTTGTAATTTTGTTATCAGAGCAATCCTCTCTTCCAGGGTTGAGTTTGGGAGTGTTTCTTCCCTTTCAATTTCATTGAAGAGTTTGAGGAGTAGGGCCACTAGATCTTCTCTAAATTTCTAGTAGAACTCAACAGTGAATCCATGAGGACCTGGGCTTTTTTTGTTAGTAAAGTTTTGAATATTACTTCAATTTTATTGGTTGATGTTGGGTTATTTAAAATTGATATATCTTCTTGATCCAGGTGTGGTAATTCATCTCTATCTAGGAATCTTTCCGTTTCTTCTGTGTTTTCCATCTTGTTTCAGTGCAGGTTCTCTAAATAGGTATTAATGATCTTCCAGATTTATGTAGGATTCATTGTGATTCCATCCCTTTCATTCCTAATGGCATGTATTTGAGCCTTTTGTTTCCTTTTTTCATAATATTGGCTAAGCATTTGTCAATTTTACTTAATCTTTTGAAGAACAAGCTCTTTTATTCATTGATTTTTTTATTGTTTTCTTAGTCTCAATTATATTAATTTCTGTTCTGATCTTTATCACTTTTGTGAGGTTTTGGTTTGATTTGACCTTCATTTTTTTAAAAGCTTGAGTTTCAAGCTTAGGTTATTTATTAGAGATTGTTCTGTTTTTTGACATGGGAAGTTATCAATATAAATTTTCCTTGTAGAACTGCTTTCAACATTACTTCTATTCTGTTGTATTGGCATTATGTTTAATTGTAGAAAAGTGTCTATTTTCTTCTTTCATTTGATCTGTGACCCATTTTTTTGAGAAAATGTAATTTAATTTCCATGTATTTATGAAATTTTTGCATTTTCCTATGCCATTAATTTCCAGTTTCATTGCGCTGTGGCCTGATAATATGCATGAGATGATTTCAGTTCCTTTGCATTTAGTTAAGCATGTTCTACGAGCTAGTGTGTGGTCGGTCTACTTTTGGAAAACATCGAATGTACAGCTCAGAAGAAGGTGAAATTCTGATGTTGTGGGTTGGAACATTCTGTAGACATTTACCAGGTTTATTTCTTCCAAAAGGGCAGCACTTCGAGGCAGCGGCCATTAGAAGCAGCCAGTGCACAAGAGGAGAAAGAAGCCTCTTGTCCTCCCTTATATTGTATACTGGCCATCTCCTCCCTATAGGGCCAGTGTAGCACTCACAAAATCTCTGTCCCTTCCCATTGCACAGGATGAAAATATTACAAAGTAAGGACCCTGGCTCCTGCTGGGTCTCTTAGTTAAGCCTCTAAACCTCTGAAGTTGACACTGTGTAACTAACATAAAAAGCTAGCACTGTGGAAATCAGTGTGCCGATTCCTCAAAAAAACACAGCTAGAGGTCTCAGTTGACCCAGTTATGAACCTTCTTGTTATTGTCCCAAAATATTTAAAAGCATCATACTCTACTGATATGTGTGCACACATATTTATAACAGCACAGTTTCTAACAAGTAAGTCTTGGAAATAAACCCAACAGCCATTTGACTCATGAATGGATAATGATGCATTATAGTTGATCAGGGTACAAGATAGGGGCATAAAAATTTCTCCAATTAGTGTGGCACAAACCTTCTTTTTTAATGATCTATGGGAGACTCGTAATATAACTTACTGGCATTTGTTCCCTTTTTCCTACTGTTCTTCCCCTTCTCACCTTTCTTAGTTCCTTTTTCCTTTTTAAAATTATCATCACATTTCACAATATCTACTGCACATTTTAGACCTTATTAACTCTTTCAGTTTCTCACACATGGGGGACAATATGATGTTTACACATATGAGTGTGATTTATTCCACTTCTGAGTATTGTCTCCAGTCATATTCATTTACATATGACTCTCAAGTTTATCTTTCTTTATGGCTGAGTAGTACTCCATTGTATAAAAATATCATGTGTTCTTAATTCATTTCACAGTTGATGGGCATTTGAGCCTTTCCAAGGTTTAGTGACTACAAATTGTGGTGCTGTAAACATGGGTGCACATATATCTCTATGACATGATGTTTTCAATTCTTCTGGGAAAATACCAAGAAGGGGAGTGGCTGTGTGGAACAGGCCCACTAATCCTGATTTTTTGAGGAATCTCCACGCTGATCTGCACAGCGGTTGCACCAGCCTACACTTTCACCCTCAGTGTAAAAGGGATTTCCCCCCATGCTCCTCTAGCATTCGTTATTGGTCGATTTCTAGATGGGAGCCATTCTTTCTGGAGTGAGATGGTGTTCTAATTTTCATTTCCCAGATGACAATCGAGGTTGAACATTTCTCCACATATTTATTTATTGTTTGTTATTTATTTATTTCTTCATCTTAGAAATGTATGTTCATCTCAGATGTCGTTTCTGGATGAATTGGGTCTTTGAATTTGAGGGGTCTGATTCCCTTCAATTTTTATATGATCTTGATAAAGGTCCTTTGTCTGATGGAAAATTGGCTAAAATTTTTCCCCATTTTGTGGGTTATCTTTTCACTTTGTTGGTTATTTTTTTCCTCTGTACAAAAGGTTTCAAAGAAGATGAGATCACAGTTGTTGATTCTTTGAAGTATTTCCCATGCTATCAGGGTTTTGTTCAAGAACTCTTTACCTACCCTTATATCTTCAAGATTCCTACCTATTTCCCTTCCAGTAGACTTTGTGTCTCTGTTTTACTATTCATATCCATGATTGCTTTTGACTTTAGTGTAGTGCATGGTTATACACATGGGTCTACTTTAGTCTGTGGCTCATAGAGAGCCATTTCTTCCAGTACCACTTATTATATAAGCTATTGCTCTTCTAGTGGGGTTCTTTGGTCTGTTTGTCTAAGATAAGGTGACTCTGTAGGACTGCAGTAGTTATGTCTGCATTTTCTATTCTGTTCCACTGATCAAGTCTTTTTTTTTTTGCCAATTACATGCTGTTTTTATCACAGTTGCTTTACAGTATAATTTCAAGCAGTGATTGCAATGTTTCCTGCCTTACTTTTGTTGCCCAGAATTACTTTTGCTATTCTAGATCTCTTCTGGTTCTAGGTGAATTTTAGGAATGTTTTCTCTAGTTTTCTGAGGTATATTAATGATATTTTGATCAGAATTGAATTAAATCTGTATAGTAATTTTGAGGGTATGGTTGTTTGACTATATTAATTCTTCCTACTCATGAGCAAGTGGTATCTTTGTATTTTCTGATATCATCTTTGATTTCAGATAACTGTAACTTTCAATACATAAATCCTTTACTTCCTTTGTTAGACAGATTCCTAAGTATTTTGGGGGAACACTGCTGTGAAGGATGTGTTTTCCCTAGTTTCTCTATCAGTTTCTTGTTTGTGTACAAGAATGCTTTAGTTAGGTTTTGTATTATTTGGGTATTTTTAAAGTTTATTTGGTTTTGCTTTGTTTATTTTTCATTTATTTTAAAAAGGAATAGAACAGAACAATAAAATAAAAACAGAACAGTGATGAAACAGTAAAAAATCCATGACTGTTACTATATTGCATATTGTTATCCACTAAATATTTGCTCAGATTACTGGCTTCAGGTTTACAAAGTCAATCAAACATCAGTGTTAGGTTCTTTCTTTACTTCAGTTGTCATTATCTCAGGCTTTGTTCCTCCAAATCAGCTAGTTAATTATGAGGAGGTGGTTGTTCTGTCCCAGCCCTCATGCCAGCTGTCCAATGGAAGGTGGATGTGACCTACTTCCTGGTTCTCCCAAGCAAGCAGGGTTGCTTCTGTTGTGTGGAGGGCTGTATGCCTTCATTCCCGTTTCTCCCCAGCTGGCAGGGCCAGCACTTGCACATGGGGGCTGCATAACTTATTTTCTGTTTCTCTCCAGCCTACAGAGTCATTGCTGGTGCATGCTGGGGGTGCTGCATAGCTTTCTTTGTTTTTATTATTTTTTATTTTATTTTGTTGTGACTTAGTTGGTATCTAGGTTATCTCCCTTTTCTCATTTTCCAATGGGATTGCTTCAACTCAAGTCCCACAGTCTGACTATTATCCTCTTTCTTAATTAGTTTTCTCACTACAGAGATGCTGCCAATGATGTTCTTAGTTTTCCACATTGTGCTCTTTTACTCAGTCACTCCTATCTTCTCTTGTGTTAACCTCTGTCCTCCCCATCCTGTTTGTTTTTCCTTTCCATATATTACTTCACCCCCTTCTCTTCCATACTTGTTTCCCACACTGCAAGGACACAAACCAATCAAAAGAGTTCCAAAGTCAAATAGCTTTCCTCAATCAAAAAGCACATCTCCCTCCTTGTAGGTCTCATCTTTGCCACCACAAATATCGGATTAAACTTTCAAATTGAACCCTTAAGATCTTCTAAAATTTTCCAAAGGAAGTCAATACCATAACAAGGTTTCTATTTTCTACCTCTCACTACCAAACACCCCTTTATTGACTTACACTCCTCTTCCATCCACTGTTCAACTTCTCCCCTCCACTTCTCCTGCCACACTGCAGAGCAAATATTAACCATAAACAGCGTCTGCACAAGGAATCGATAAACCTAAAAGTATAAATGCAAGGTCTGTCATATAATTGACATATGATCAGATCCATTAATGATGCTATAATCAGAGTTAATTTTCTCTGCAAAGCATTGATGGAGTCCAAATTGCTTAAATTAAATACCTGAAAGGGTGAAAACTACCTCTGGACTTGCAAACCTGAAAATACAGCATGAGGAGGAAATATCTCGCTAATTATGTTCAGTGAAATTACTAGCTCTCCCCATCCTACTAGACCTCAACTTGTTGCAACCAAAAAGGTACAGAAGGTGAGAAAAATAAAAAATTTAACACCATGCACACATACACACCAGAGTGTTGGAAATCAAGGCAATAGAAGACCTCAACAAGCTCTCCCAACTCCCCTGAGGTAAATCAAGGGATCCTAAATGATGAGCAAAGTAAACACTAGGTAGAAAATCTCTATTGAAAGATTAAACAAAAAATGAATAAATCTGGTAATTTCAAAGTAGCCAACTAAACATTAATGGGACTATTGCTCTCAATGCCCTGTGTGGATTTGGGGTAAACAAAATATGGGAAGAGATAATCAAAACAGTTGCAACATGATTGAATAATACACCAAGATACAGAAATCATGAAAAAGCATCACAGAAATACCTGGAATAAAAAACACTATAGAATTCATAAATTGCAGAAATGACAAAAGTGAAGACAGTGTTTAAAACTGAGGACGAGGAGCTCGAGATAGACGATCAGTGAGCAACAAAATACAGACCCTCCCAGGGAGAAACAACTCATATGCCAGAATAAAACATGCTGGAGAGATCCAGACAGAGGGAGATGGATCCCCTTGAAACAGGAAGAAATTAAAACCGAAAAAAGTTCATCAAATATGCAGTCTTGGGGCTAAAATTGGAACAGCTAAAATTAGCAGACACAGCACTTTCTGCTTCCACCTGCTGAGCCACTCAAACTCGTTCCCACCACAACTCACAGGAGCCACAGCCGCACTGAAGTTAGGGGTTGGTGAGCCCAACAGAGAATGGAGCCAGCAAGGGGACCTTCATTAATCCATGGTCAGTGCTGGGAATATGACCCCCCCCCACGGGAAGGGAAGAACCAAATGAGCAACATGTTGGAATCGGGCAGGAAGAGCCTGAAATAGGAACAACAATGACTTCAGTTGCTCCCTCCCCAGAGCAGATTTGTAGGATTTGTTTGGCCTGGGTCACACGCCTGGCCAAGACTGAATAAGCCGTCCCAAACTGATTCCCTACACCTAGCACACACTAACCTGGTGAAGGCCCCTGAAGTTTGACTGGCCTGGAGGGGTGGGAGCAGGATACACAGGCCCTGCTTACACCGCAGTGACAAGAGCAAACAGAAGAGCGCAGAAATCCCTTGCCAGCATGCTTCAGAAGAACCATAAACAACAAGGAAAGGGGCTGAGACTTCACTAAACACCTGTATGGAAGAAACAAAAAAACATGACAAGAGAGAGAAACAAGAAAATGCCCCAAACCCAAAACCCTGAGAACACTGATCCAGGAGAGGGAAAAACAAAAGAGACTGAGGGCAGCAAACACACAACATCAGACACAGCTTCAATGGACATTAAGAGATATCTTCAGGACCTTGTAGATGAACTCAGAACTGAAATATTAAATCAAGTAAAGCATGATATAAGTAGATTAATAAAACAAATGTTAAACATCTCTCAAGAAGACAGAGACAGAAGAAGGAAGGAACACATAAAAGGAGAGAAACATTCAATAAAGAATATAAAGAAAATCTAGAATACATGAAGCAGATTCAAAGAGATTACCAGGAAATTAAAAACCCCATTGAAAGCTGGCAAAACTGCTTAAAAGAAACTAAGGATGGACTATCAAAACTTGAAGACAGTTTTGCAATGTGTGATCATGAAAGGAAAGATCTCTTTAAAATAACAAGGAAACAGGCAGTAACAATACAATGCCTAGAAGACAAGAATAGAATCTATAATTTAAAAATAAGAAGCATGGACAAAACCAGGAACAGAAACAGGCAAATTACAAAGGCTATTCATGGAAATAATTAAGGAAAACTTCCCAAGCACAGGAAAAGAAAATGTTATTTGGTTATGTGAGGCATACAGAATTCCAGCCATGTATAACCAAAGTAGAGCTACACTCAGACATATAATAACCAAGATACCAGAAATTCAATATAAAAACAGAATGTTAAAAGCTATCAGAGAAAAGAAACAGATTACCTATAAAGAAAAGCCCATCAAGATCACAGCAGACTTCTTGACACAGACCATCAGATCAAGAAGTGCTTGGAGAGAAGTATTCCAACCCTGAAAGAAAATAACCTCCAGTCCAGATTGATGTACCCTGTAAAACTGTCACTAGAAATTAATGGAGAAACATGATGCTTCCATGACAAAGAGGAACTGTGGGAATTTGTGACCACAGATCCAACCCTACAGAGAATATTGAAGGACATTCTAGAAAGAGAGGGAAAAAAATACCAGGAGTTTAGGAACAGTGGCAGAAAGGCCTCAATGAATGGGGCAGGCAGTAGAATGAAGGTGAAAAGTAGAAAAACAACGGCAGAAAAATAGCATAGCAGAAATGTGGCAGAAAAGTTTGGCTATAATCTCTAACATACATGGCCTTGGTACACTAAAAAAAAAAAAGACAGGCAGAGTAGATCTGGAGGTAGGATCCATTGAGATGCTCTGAATAGGAACTATAATCAACCTGAGAGAGGGTTTATGGACCAAAAATCAAATATAAGAAAACAATGCTCTATGTGATAGGGATCTAGAGGAAAATAGGAGCAACTCGACCACCACCTGCAGATAGGTTGGAAAGACAGGATACTTATATGCAGTAGAAAACTACTCAGCTATAATGAAGGAAAACCTTGAGGCATTTGCAGGTAAAGGAATACAACTTGAGATCAAGTTCAGGAGTGAGAAGTTTCGGAACCACCTAGGTAAAAAGCAGGTTGCCCCCCACCCAATCTAGAAACTGAGGGATGTGGTGGGACTCAAAATGCACAGCACCCCTGTGGGACTAAAAGGGGAGGAATAGCCTAAAAAGCAGAAGGCAGAGGATATTGTTAATAGTGTACCAGGATTTAAAACCCATATTACTCACACCACTCTGCTTAGATAGATTATATTCTGTTCCAGTTTGTCTACTTGTACTTGATTTGAGGGCACAGACAGTTATCCCAAAAATAGCAAGATATAGTATGGTAATCATCCTTAATTTCCTATTGACTTAATCTGAGGCTCTGTATAACTTACACTGTTTTACCACGACTGATCTTAGTCGAATCTGGTTTGTTAGATTGCCATTTTGTTATGACAGATTTTATTCAAAGCTGTTATGATTAATAGTATCAAGTTTGAGAGTATAGGCAACTACACTGAAAATGACAAGATTCACTAGAATATCTACTCTGGTTTGATTACTACCTGCCTTTGGAGTTTTATACTGTCTACAATGTTTTATTTTTACTAATACTGTTATGTATTGCTATATTCAATTATACTTCTATATTCAATTATGCCTGATGATATAGACAATTCTATTGAAGAAAATAAGTGACAACACAGTAACCATTGTAGATCACTGTGGTTTTATATGACTTTTTGGTTTCGTGTTTTTATAGGAATTTGTTTTGTTTTGTCTTGCTAGGTTTTGTTTTTCCCTCTAATACAGAAAGGATAGAAATTCTTGTAGAGACTCATGCATGCATAGCTGTTTACAGTCTCATTGTTTGAATATCTACTTTGTATGCTTTAATTTTGTAACTTGAACCACTGTTTCTAAGAAGACAATGTCATTAATCAACCAGTGATTTCTTACTGTTTATCTTTTTTTTTTAATTCTGTATTATCTCTACCCTTTACATGTTTTTTTCCTCTTTAAATAAAAACAATTTTAAAAAAATACCTGCAGATACCTTTGGACATATTCAAAATTGAACAGAATAGAATAGAAACAACAAAAACAAAACAATGAATGCAATAAAGGACATCAAAACAAGCCAATAGTACTACTTAATGGCATCCATAACATGTCTTGCTATCTTTTAAATAGCTGCTCATGCCATCAGAGTTAACATAAACAGAACAAAACAAAACAAAACCCAACCCATATATATACATATTAGGGTATGGAAAATTAAATACCTATATCTTGTACTCTTAAGTAAGAAAAAGGTAAAAATACTCAATTTATTAACCATATTGGCTCACTCATTATCCCATTTTCAAATTTTGGTTCTTTCCCCTATACAATAAAATTATAAAACAACAAATAACCACAGAAAAAACAGAACAAAAGACACAAATGCTATCTGCAGGGATGTTGCTCTAAAGTATGTGAATCAGATAAACTCTGGCAATATTTTACACTGTAGTTGTATGGAAGACAACAATTTCTGTACTTCAAATACACCGAAGTCTTCTCAGTATGTGGTAATAAGGCTCACAATGAAGCTCCACAATATGTCACTTCAATTACAGGATCTCAAGTTGAGCCATCTTTAACTTTCTTCATTTAGTATTCATAAAATATAAATATTATATTAAATGTTTACACCAAGTGAGTGGCTTTGGTTTTCTTGCAGTGAGCGAGTGCTTTGCTCTTATGGCTTATTCAAGGATTTCATTTTTTTATCATGTTGTGGAAGTTTAAATTGTGTCTTAGTGTCGGTTTGATATATACATATGTGTAATTGTTAATTATTGGTATTTGTTTGAATACAAGCCGTGAAAGATGTCACTTTGTGGTTACTGCTACCCTGTCCTTGATGCCTACATCTCCTCCTCAGGGCCCTAATGCATCAGCTGTGCCTGACTCATCCTCCTCTCTCCCTTCTGGGCATCGGTGTTATGAGCAACCAGCCAGGATCTCCCTGTATCTAGTGATGGCTCAAGTGACTGTTTTGCACCCTTGCACTATTTTTGGAGAAGGACCTCTCATGTTGTGCAAAGCACATTTAAATGTTTCCATTGGCTGAGGTGATTCACAAGTAGAAAATGTCTTCAGAACTTTTCTACGACCTGAGTCCAAATAGCCCAACCTCATCATGAGTTCCTCTGTCAACTTACTTTTTTGAAGTTGAAGTCTACTGGCACTGTTTGTATAATCTGTGCAGTCTAGTTGCTTTCATAGATGTTAGTGCACCCAAAAAATGCCTGGAAGATGGTAGATTAAAACTCAAGAGCATAACACAACCTCTCATTACGAGAAAACCAGAAACCTGGGAAACAATGACTTACAGAAGTGAAAAGGAAACATAGCCATGGGAATCAAGGAAGAGCAATCAAAGAAAACTAGAAATCACAGAGAAACAGGGAAAACTGAACACAGAGTAGAGAAAAGAAGAAGGAAGCCTGGAATGCTAATCTAAAAGCATGAGGAGCGATCTTGTTTTTGCAAACACGAGGTAAATCTGGACAGGCTTGGAGGACTACAGGAGAAACAATGGACTGAACTGGCAGTGCTAGCCCCCAAGAAAATCCCGTGGTTGTGGTCAACTACAAACATAATTTTGAGTTTTACTCTGAAAGTAATTTCTTCTATGTGACTTGCTAGAGTTGGAGAAGAAATTCATTGTAGACTTTGTCACATTGGAGTGTGATTAATCATGATGCATTTGAGGAACAGGTTAATTGCTTAGGACTAAACTATTCCAGGAATGAGAAGTTACAGTGTAACTACATTCAGGGTTTCTGGGTCACCCTACCATACATGCTGGGTGGAAGACAGCCAGAAGAGACAGTCACAGACATAGACTCCCTGAGAAATGTAAGCCAGGGTGAACCCAGGTCAAGTATGACTTACTGGTCTGTGTCTTTCATGAAAAGTCATGCTGTTTGCATATGACTTTCTGAGAGGTTCACATGTGAAAGTGCTGGCATTAAGTCCAGCAGACTACCTGATCCCACCCCTCTGGACCTAAAAAGACACAGAACTTGGAGACCTGTTTGTGTTTCCCACATGCCAACGTGATCTATGACATGTTTCATCTTGGACAGTTGCCACATAGTTGAGTGTATGGACAGAGAGAGCTCTGGGGCAAGGGAATTCACAGGACCACAGGCCATGGAGCTAGATGAAAAAAACAGTGAGTTGGGGCACACAGGGTCACAAACACTAAGAGCTGCTAGGATGAATACAGTCGTAAAAGGAGACACCATGTCATTGATTGACACTGCCCAGTAGGAAGTGTGGGACAGGATTCAGCACGCACACAGAAGTGGGTAAAAAAGAATAGTTACAGCAAAAAAAGCTTTTGCTGTAACTCTCTGCTCCCCCAGTATCTGTGTATTCCATTCCACTAACCTTGGGAAGAAATCATCCACACCAATAGAAAAAGGCTTTTTTTTTTGGCTTTATTTTTCTTTTCTTGTTTTAATGTTTTGACTAATTTTTCTTTTCTTTTTTGATTTACATTTACCTAGTACTTTGACCCTAATTGTACTAATTTTGTTCATTCATCTATTGGATAGTTTACCTTATATTTCTCACCCTCTGATAAACTTCATTTTCATTATTTTAAAATTTCACTGCTCTCTGTTTCTCTTTTCCCAACGCCTTTCATAGCTATTTTTACTTATAAGCCTTATTAATTTTTAGGTGTATAGTTGGTTCTAGACTGTATTGTTGAATTATTTTATGCTGTTAGTAATATTAGAGTTGATGCCCTGACTAAATATTTGTTGAATGTCAAAATTGAGTTTGTCTCTGTCTTTATATTGCTGTGATAAGTCTTTTTTCTAGCGTTAACAGTGGTATAGCTATAGTTTTTATTCATTCTAATGGCGTGTCATCATGTGAGTAATTTAGGTTCTATTATTTTCACTGATTTCCTTTATATTGTTGAGGGTGGCATGATAGTTCTGGTCATTGGTTTGTACTGTAGGCTAATAACAGTCTTTATGTCAAAAATCAGTGCAGTTCTTGTCCCCTCTCTCTGTGATGGTGAGGATTGAACCTCCATCAGAGTTTTGGACATTATGAAACCCCTCAAATACTCGGCTGAATAGGTTGAATATGGATGTTAACACAAATGCATAATGAAACTCAAAGCACATCCCAGGAAGACTTATTTATTTCCGTGTCTCCACCACTATGAGTGTGCAGTGAGTGTTTTCTCTCACAAGTTGAGCTCCTGGCTGCTTACGAATGCTTCTCTAGCTGTGCCGAGCCTGGAATACTGAAATTTCAAGAACCAGCAGAACGAGGTGAGCCTGACCCATCCAAATGAGATTGTCCCCTGTGTGATCCTCATGTTTGAAGCTAGGAACTAGTGACAAAGAGACCAGAAAAGACCTATATCACCCCAGGATTCCTGAAAATCCACCCAGAGTGCCTGCTTCCCTAAAGATTTCACACTGTGAATCCAGCTCCATAACAGAAAATTCTCTTACTCCCCAGACTTGGAGTCTGAGTGGGTTTGTGCTGGGCTGAGGGTCTTCATTTCTCCAGAGAATCAAGAAAGAGAAAGTCAATGTGTGAATCACTAAAGGACCAGAGCCTTTATTCTGGGTTCTACCAGAATATCTTACCATCATTACACGACTTCATGAGCAGCCATAGCAGCCTTTTCTCAGTGGATTCTTCACCCTCAGTGTACTCTTTTAATTCAGCATCTGGGTCTGAGTCATTCTGCAATAAATCTTGCCTGAGTTTAAAGAGTTCAGAACTGGCAACAAATGTTGTTTCAACGTTGCAAATAATTGAGGAATGTGAGCTCTTGGTTTATCTGGAACACAAGACCATGCACACTAATTCTCCTGTGCTGCAGACCACAAATTCACAATGGCTAATTTTGCATAGTTTCCTATGGGATAAAATGGAGGTTTGAGATTATTGGTACCACCCATCTGAGATTTCCCATTGACTCTTCTAAGCATAAAATCATCTACACTCTCTTGAGTCATCCCAGGATTATACTCCAGGGCAAGGTCATTCTTATCATTTCATCATCTATGCTGTCTTCAGCCTGAGACTTCTACCAAACTGGAATTTTTCACTAACCCTGCATATCACTGTATACATCTAATAAATAGTGGCTGTTTCGTAGTGTCACAAGAGGACCCATTGGGAGACACTGACTCCCAACCATTCAAGTATTAATAAATTTGTCTCTGCATTTTATTTTTATCACCATGTTCTTAAGACAGACAATCAGGAAACTTGGTAGAGTTCCTGATATTCCCAGAGGTGAATTTATCTTCATTCACTGGTTGAAAACTTATTGTCTAGATATAAAGTTCTGATCCTCAGGGCTCCTGAAATTCAGATTCATGGAGAGTAAATATCTGGGGCTGTTTCCAAGCCTGGAACCTGGTGCCCATCATTCCTTTAATTTCATCTTAACTGATCATCTCATGGTTTGAAGCAAATATGTTGCTATACACACACACACACACATACATATCTGTATTTTACATGGTGGAAATGTTAGGGTTTCCTAAAATCAGTGTATCTACTTTGCAGATATATAAATCCATGTAGAATGACCTATAGAACATGTAAAAAGGTACAAGTGGAATAAATGGATAATGTGACTAAAAGTAAAAAGAAATGCAAACATATAAAACATATACTATGAGCACAGTCATTACATATGTGCTCCTAAGACATTCATCCCACTTTAATTTCCTGACTTCTGAATCCTCTGCCTACAGGATTCTCTTAAACAAATGATCTCTTCTGTGTTTTGTGTTATAAAAATATGAATAGAGTCAGGACTTAAAATTGAATCTGTGTAGTGAAGTCCTTACTCTAGTGCAGTAAAAAAGAAAAAAACCAGACAGAATATGGATAAATATTCTTCAATATGCACTATGCTGATGTACATAATGATAATATTTCTCACTATATATAATAACTATGGTAGGTATGCAGTTGACAAATTAATTTTACTTCATATATATTTTATCAGTGAATCTTAGAAGACCATTAAACAGTTATTGGAAGAGAATCTTAAGATGATATGAAGTACTAGTAATAATCACAAACCAAATAGCTTTGCTGTTTAACAAATTATTATTCATAAAACATAAAATCACAAAGTCATTTACACATTTACACATTTTAAAAATATGGGATCATACTACAAATTTCTTGTGACTATAAAATATTCAAATTAATAAAACAAAAATATTCAAATTAATAAAACTTAGAAACATTTCTAAAGTTCATTAATAAACCTCAATTTTCCACATCTTGAATAGAAAGACTTGGCATTACAAAGTTATTCTGTGCAATTATTGTATAAATCAAGTAAAACTCCCAGAAAACAAGGGTATAATTAGTTACATTTTTGAAGATAAGTTCATATGTCTTTAAATTTTCACAAGAAATTATTATTAGTATGAAAAAAGATAAAAATGATACACAAGTGTAAAACTCAAATGTATAACAGGACTAAACAGCACTGCACTCCAGACCTACTGGGCAGAGACACCAGTGACCCAGGGAGCAACACCAGCCCCTCCCGAGTCCCAGGTGAGCACTGAGCACAGAGGCCCCAAGGGACTCAGACATGGTCCTGCCTGGTGGTGCCCGCAGCCTGGTGCTTCTCTCTGCAGGAGCAGCTGTGTTGGAGGCTCAGCCTAACCTGCAGTTGCACAGAAGCCAGGCTGAGCAGCCTCCTGCTTGTGTCTCACAGAGCTCAGGGATCACAGGTGTGGGGAGGGACTGCTCCAGAGAGTGAGGAGAGCAGAAGTGTTCAGGGCTCAGCTAGAACTGGGCCACCCAAGCAGAGCCCTTTAATGGAGAGAGAGTTCTCTCCAGATGACACCAGATTTCATCACCAACTTCAGGCCTCCCAGTGGATGGGTCACCCAACTTAGATCCAGGACTTCCTTCTAGAGCCACCCCGCATGTAGAATTCATGTCCAAGGCCCGAGCACTGCCAGGCCTGATGGCTCTTTCTTGTGTTCACATCCTGGCTGCATCTTGGGTCCTTCTCTGACCGCAGTGAGTCTGGAAGAGCAGAATCCCGAGGGCCACCAGGACCAGGCCAGCCAGGCCCATCCGGATGAGACTCCCCACTGCGTGATCCTGGGGCTGTGAGGCTGGGGATGGGGACAGAGAGGACACAGAGGTCAGCACAGAGCAGAATCTGCCCTGGTCCCTGCATGTCCACCTGCTCTCCTGGACATGACCTGACCCGTGTATCCATCCCCATAACAGAATTCACCTTCCTCCTCTGTTTTGGGCTCTGAGTTGTTCTGTGATGGGCTGATGGTCTCAGCTGCTCCTCGGAACCAAGGAACATAAGTGGAACATGTGAGGCTTTGAACAGACGTGAGCCTCTACCCACCTGCACCTCCTTGTGTCTCAATATCATGAAAAACGTGATCCAGACTCTTACTGAGCCTTTGCCTGCTGCAGCAGTGTCACCTCTGGTCACTTAGACTACCAAGCCACACTGCTACATGAGCTCAGGACTCAGAACTGAGTCCCTTTGGAGCAAAGTTTAGCTGAGTTCACAAAGCCTAAGATTCATGACAAAAGTGACCTCCAATTCCTAAATAACCAAGCTGGTGAGTTCTGTGCTCAGTGTGGGACACAGGACGATGTGAGCGACCTTCCCTGGAGAGGGGTTTCCTGACCACCAGTGAGGACATAGGGTCTAGGGGTGAGGTCTGGTCCTCAGGGCTCCAGAGCATTAGAAGCACAAGGGATAAAATTATGGGTCTCCCCTTCCCACCAGCCAGGACCCCTATTGCCTCTTCCTCCCTGTGACTTCTGCTAAGTCATCATCATGCAGATAGATAAACCTGCAGTGCGGTGTTCACACAGACACAGACACTCACGTGACAAGCGAGTGTGTGTGTGTTCCACATGGCAATAGCATCAGTGCTTCATGGAAACAGGATGACAATCTATGTTGAATGACCAATAATAAACAAAGAAGAATGTATTGATGGAACAACCTTTAGAAGATGGATCAAAAGCTGTAGATAATAAATATAAATACAGCGGGATATATGAAAAATTATCCATTACTACATATTTAGATTAGTACATAATGTACTAACTATCCATTAGTACATTATGGTGGACATATGTATAACCACATGCATGCATATTTCAATCGAGAGCATTGGTGGTTAATTGAGATTTTAAGAAATATAATTTCTATTTTGTTGTACTCGGCACAAATTTTATCAGTAGCCTGAGCAAATGTTTTAAAAATCTAGAGGAGCCCTGCCACCGGGAACTTAGCAGAAGCCCACCTCAGGCGTAGTCTGCCCGGAACCTCCACTATGGGCCTGCCCTGCCACCGGGAATTTAGCTTAAGCCTGCATCAGGGGTAAGCTGCCCAGAACCTCCACCATGGGCCCGCCCCACCACCAGGAACTTAGTGGAAGACTGCATCAGGCATAAACTGCCTGGAACCTCCCTTGTGGGCCCGGCCTGCCACCAGGAACATCGAGGAGGCCTTCCCAAGACTGAAAACTTCCCTGGACTGCTTCAGCTGGGCCTGCCCTCCCACCTGGAACATCAGAAGGCCTCAGCTGACTCCAGTTAGTGTGAGAAACTTTGGAACTTTGCTCCCAGGTGGTGAAACTTGGACTACAGCGGATTGACTGTAACAGTGTGGTGAGTATACCCCTAAAATAGAGGTGTACAGAGGATCAATAGGGCCAGTAGTAAAACCCCCTCCAGCTAACTGTGAGACTTTGGTGTGTCTGAAAAGAGTGTGTGTGATCCCCTCCTACACATAGAAAACACAAGGCAGAGTGAAAGTGACAAAACAAAAAACCAAAATGCAGTCTCAAACATATAGTTCACCAGAAGGAAGTATAGCAGACATTGAAATAGAGGACCCCAAAAGTAACACACCAGAAATCTGTGAAAAGATTATGAGTGAAATAAAAAAAAGAACTGCATCAGGCTATAGAGGAAATCAAATTAGAAGTACTCTTCCATGTAAAGATAGAAATAACAACTTTAGTAAAGCAGTTGTTCGATGCAGCTAAAGAAGTAGAGAAAAAGTATATGAGCATGGGAAACCGATTGAAACTTTGAATGAACAATATAGAAAACAAGCAGAATTCATGGAACAAACTCAAAGAGACATCCAAGGAACAAAAACTTCTTTTGAAACCATGCAAAACTGCCTAAAGGAAGCTGAGGATAGGATTTCATACCTTGAGGACAGGATCACATTAAGTGATCAGGAAAGGATAGAACATTTAAAAATAACAAAGCAGCATGAAATGACAATCCAGAAGCTTCATGATGATGCCAAGAGCAACAATATAAGAATAATGGGCATTAGCAAAAATACAGGAGTCCAGGCAAATGACATACATATTTACAGAAATAATAGCAGAAAATTTCCCAAACATGGGGAAAGAATCTGATATGTAGATAAGCAAGGCACATAGCACACTAAACAGTCACAATCAACATAAGTCCAGACCCAGACACATAATAATTAAAATCTCAGACATACAGCATAAAAACAGAATATTAAAATCTGTCAGAGGAAAGACAAAACTTACCTATCAAAGAATGCCCATTAGATTCATGGCAGACTTTTCAGCACAAACCCCCAAGTCAAGAAGAGCTTGGAGTGAGGTATTTCAAGCCATGAAAGAAAACAACCTTCAACCCAGACTAATGTACCCAGCAAAATTTTCATGCAAATTTAATGAAGAAACAAGATACTTCCATGACAAAGAACAACTGAAGAAATCCATGTCCACCAAACCAACCCTAAAAAGAGTACTGAAAGACATACTAGACAGAGATAAAAATGACCACAATCCCCAAAACAACAAGAGAAAGAAACCATCAGGTAGGATAAGCAATTAAATAAGAGGAAAGGCAGAAAGAAAAAACTGGAACATGACATGGCAAAGTCGAGCCAGTACATATCAGTGATATCCATAAATATAAATGGCCTCAATTCACCTATAAAAAGAAATAGATTGACAGAATGGATCAAGAAGCAGGTTCCCACAATATGCTGTACAGAGGAAGCACGTCTGACCCAAAAGGAAACTCATAGATTAAAAGTCAAAGGATGGAAAACAGTATTCCATACAACTGGAACCCAGAAAAAAGCAGGGGTCGCTATTCTATTTGCAGACAATGTGAACTTCAAACTTAAAATGATTAAAAGAGATAGAGAAGGTCACTACATACTTGTTAGTGGAAAAATTCAAGAGGAAGAACTAACAATTATAAATATATATGCACCAAATACAGGAGCACCCAACTATGTAAGACAGATAATAATGGACATGAAAAACCAAATACACAAGAACACATTTATTACAGGAGATCTTAACAGACCATTGTCACAAAGAGATAGATCAAATAGACAAAAAGTCAGCAAAGAAATAACAGAACTGAATCATACCTGTGAGCAATTGGACTTAGTAGATGTTTACAGAGTGTTCCATCCAACCACATCAGAATACACATTCTTCTCAGCTGCACATGGGACATTCTCCAAAATAGACCATATGTTATCGCATAAAACATTCCTAAGTAAATGCAAAGGTATTGAAATAATACCATACGTAATATCTGACCATAGTGCACTGAAATTGGTAATTAATGGCAAAAGAAATTGTAAAACCTGCATAAATGCATGGAAATTAAATAACAGCCTTTTGAACAACCAGTGGGCTACAGATGAAATTAAAGAAGAAATAAAACCATACCTGCAATTCAATGAAAATATAGAAACAACAAACTGTAATCTGTGGGATGCAATGAAAGCAGTCTTAAGAGGAAAATATATAGCAATAAATTGTCATATCAGGAAAAAAGAACAAGCACAAATAAACAACCTAATGCTCCATCTCAAGCTTCTAGAAAAAGAAAAGCAAGCTAAACCCAAAGCTCATAGAAGAGAGGAAATTGTAAAGATTAGAGCAGAAATCAATGCAATTGAAACTAAAAAAAAAAAATACAAAGAATTAATGAATCAAAAAGCTGGTTTTTTGAGAGAATAAACAAAATTGACAAACCCCTAGCTAAACTTATCAAGAGAAAGAAGAAAAAACCTCAAATTCATGCAATAAGAACTGAAAAGGGGGAAATTACCACAGATCACACGAAAATTCAAAAGATCATGAATGCCTACTTTGAAAATCTCTACTCACATAGAGTGGAAAACACAGAGGAAATGCGCAGATTTCTAGAGACGTATGAACTACCAAAGCTCAAACAAGAAAATATAACAATTTTGCACAACCCAATATCAGTTATTGAAATTGAAAATATAATTCAAAACTTACTAACAAAGAAAAGCCCAGGTCCTGATGGATTCACAGCTGAGTTCTACAAGAAATTTAGAGATTTGATGCCAGTGCTTCTTAAACTCTTCAATGAAATTGAGAAAAAAGCAATCCTCCCTAAATCATTCCTGGAGGCAAATATTACTCTGATACCAAAACCAGAGAAAGATCCAACAAAAACGAGAACTATAGGCCCATCTCACTAGTGAACATTCATGCAAAGATTCTCCATAAAATACTGGCAAATAGAATTCAGCAAATCATCAAAAACATTATACATCATGAACAAGTGGGGTTCATTCCAGGAATGCAAGGATGGTTTAACATATGTAAATCAATAAATATAATATATCACATCAACAGAGCCAAAAACAAAAACCACATGGTCATCTCAATAGATGCAGAAAAAGCTTTTGACAAAGTCCAACAAATGTTCATGATAAAAACCCTTCAGAAACTCAGAATACATAGTGTCTACCTCAACCTTATAAAGGCCATCTATGACAAACCAACATCCAACATTATACTACATGGATAAAAACTGAAAGCTTCCACTTTAAAATCAGGAACAAGACAAGGATGTCCACTATCATCACTCCTTTTCAACATAGTTCTGGAAACACTAGCCAGAGCAATCAGACAAGAGAGATAAATAAAAGGAGTAAAGATAGGAAAGGAAGAAGTTAAATTCTCACCATTTGCAGATGACATGATACTCTATATAGAAGACCCAAAAGACTCCATTAAAAGACTGCTAGAGGTAATAAACAAGTTCAGCAGTGTAGCTGGATACAAAGTCAATGCTCAAAAATCGATAGCATTCCTGTATACAAACAAAAAACTCACTGAGAGAGAAATTATGGAAATATCGCCCTTGACAATAACATCTAAAAAAATGAAATACTTAGGAATCAACCTAATTAAAAATGTAAAAGACCTATATGCTGAAAATTATACCATGCTGAAAAAGGAGGTTGAAGAAGATATTAGAAAATGAAAAGATATTGCTTGCTCTTGGTTAGGAAGAATCAACATTGTGAAAATGGCTATACTCCCAAAACTGTTATACAGATTTATCACAATCCCAATCAAAATACCATTGACATAACTCACAGATCTAGAGAAAACTCTACTAAAATTCATTTGGAAACAGAAGAAACCTAGAATAGCAAAGGCAATTCTAGGCAACAAAAGCAAGGCAGGAGGCATCTCAATTCCTGATTTGAAACAGTATTATAAAGACTCAATGATAAAATCAGCTTGGTACTGGCAAAGAAATAGACCTGAGGATCAATGGAACAGATAAGAAGATGCAAGCAGAACTACAAAGACACTCAGCCACCTGACATTAGACAAAGGGGCAAACATGTCCACTGGAAGAAGTATAGTCTCTTTAATAAATGGTGTTGGAAAAATTGGCTCTCTACATGCCAAAGACTGAAACTAGGTCCATGCATATCACCATGCACAAAACTAAAGTCTAAATGGATCAAAGATCTCAATATTAAAGCAGACACACTAAATCTACTGGAAGACAAGGTAGGTAGAAGTCTTGGAGACATAGGGGTAGGCAGAGAATTCATGAACCAAATGCAAACTGCACAGGAAACACTTCAAAGAATCAACAAATGGGATCTCACATTATTGAAAAGTTTCTGCACATCAAAGGAAATTACCAACAGAGTGAAAAGAAAACCAACAGAGTGGGAAAAAATTTTAACCAGCAATCCCTCAGACAAAGGACTTGTGTCCAGAATATATGAAGAATTGAAAAACATCAAGCCCCCCAAATTCAAAGACCCTCTCCAAAAATGGGCATCTGAAATGAACACACAATTCTCAGAGAAAGATATACAAATGGCAAATAAATACATGAAGAAATGTTCGCCATCACTGGTCATTCAAGAAATGCAAATTAAAATAGCTTTGAGATTCCACCTTACTCAGGAAAGAACAGCTGCCATCAAGAAATCAACTGATAACAAATGTGGGTGGGGCTGCGGGGAAAAAGGAACACTGATCCACTGTTGGTGGGAATGTAGACTGGTGCAACCATTGTGGAAATCCATATGGAGAATTCTCAGAAGACTAGGATTGGAAGCCCCATTCAATCCAGCTCTTCCCCGCCTGTGTATTTTCCCCATAGAACTGAAAAGTTCACATCACAGTGATATATGTTCATAGCCCCACAATTTGTGATAGCTAAATCCTGGAAACAACCAAGATGTCCATCAACTGCAGAGTGGATGAAAAAGATGTGGCATTTTTATACAATGGAATATTACTCAACTATAAAGAAGGATGACCTTGAGGTCTTCATAGACAAATGGAGACAACTTGAAACTATCCTCATTAGTGAAATAAATAAGAATCATATTTATAAATATCATGTTGTGTCTCTAGTGTAAAAAATAAATAAGAACTTCAAGAGTAATAAAACCAAAATGTCTAATTGCTATTGTAAAGAAGAGAGGAAAAGAAAGTGCCCTAAGGGATATAACTGCATGTATGTTTGGTGTGTAAAATAGATGACTATACTTCTGAATCTTTGGTCGATCTTTGAGCAGAACTGTTTGTAGTCTGACTGTTTGAATATTTACTATGTACCCTTTAACTTTGTAACTTGAACCACTACATCCAGGATGACAGTAAGTAACTTGTACATTACTGATTTCTTAGTGGGGCTTTTTCTCATTCTCCTTTTTCTTTCTTTCTTTCTTTCTTTTAGAATTCTGTATTGTTGCTACCCTTTTTTCTTTTTTTCCTTCTCTTTAAATAAAATTTTAAAAATGTATAATTGCTATTGTAAAAAAAGAGGAAGTAGGAAGCGCTATAAAAGATATACCTGCATGTATGTTTAGGTGTGTGGGATTGATGACCATATTTCTAGGTTCTTGTTGGATTGTTGAACAGATCTGTTTGCACTCTCACTGCTTGAGTGTCCACTTTGTGTGCTTTAATTTTGTAACTTGAATAACTATTTCTAAAAGAACAATATATAATGTATCAACTAGTGCTTTCTTACTGTTTATCTTGTTTTCTTGAAATTCTGTAATATTTCTACCTTTTTCCTGTTTTTTTCTCTTTAAATAAAAAAGTAAAAAAAAATAAAAATACAGATGAAGACAAAAAAAAGATCTTGAAAATTGAGGTTTACTTATGAACTTTAGAAATAGTTCAGATTTATCTGAAAGTCTTATATTCACAAAAATTTTGTAATGTGATCTCATAGTTTAAAAACGGAAAGGTTAGGCCTTGGTGATTTTATGTTTTCTGAATAATAATTTGTTATATGACAAATCTGTTGGTTTGTGTGTATTACTAATACTTCATATTATGATTGTCTTCCAATAACTTTTTAATGATCTCCTATGATTCACTGATAAAATGTATATCAAGTAAAATTAATTTCTCAATTGCATACCTACCTCAATTATTATTATATGCATAGTGATACATATTGTTATATCTAGTTCTACATAGTTCATATTAAATAATATTTATTCATATTCTGTCTCTTTTCTTTTCTCACTGCACTGGAATAAAGACTTTATTGCACATATTGAAAGTTAAATCCTGACTGTGTTCCTATTTTCTGTAACACAAAAAGCATAAGAAGTCACTGGCTCAGAAAAATCCTGTAGGTAGAGACTCAGAGGTCAGGAATTAACAGGAGATAAATGTCCTAGGAGCACATATATAAGAATTGTGCTCATTGTATAAGTTTCATATGTTTACATTGCTTTTCCCTTTTAACCCCATTATTCATTTATTCCACTTGCATCTTTTTACATGTTTATTATAGGTCATTCTACATGAATTTACACATCTATAAACTACAAACTAGGTTCACTGATTTTAGGAACTCCTGACATTTCCACCATGTAAAATACAGACACAAAGGAGTGTGTGTGTGTGTGTGTGTGTGTGTGTGTATCGCTGTAGGTATTTCAAGCCATGAGATGATCAGTTAGGATGAGATTACAGGGATGATAGGGACAGAGCCCCAGGCTTGGTCACAGCCCTAGACATTCACCCCCATGACCCTGAATTTCAGGAGTCCTGAGGACCAGAGCTCCATATCCCATCAGTAAATGAACAGAAATTCACCTCCAGAGAATGAACGCACATTGTCCTGTGTTCTAGATAAACCACAAGTGCTCAGGTATTTCCCAGCTTAAAATCTTATTTGTTTATGGTTCTGAGCTCTATGATCTGAGGAAACCTTTATTCCAAAGTGACTCCTACTCGAGCTCTGAATTCACAGAGTGCAGTGAGGGTGAAGAGTCCATGCAAAGGGCTCCTATGGTCATGAAGTCGAGTCATGATGGTGAGATATGAGGCTGTAGAACCCAGAATAAAGGCTTGGGTTCTTCAGTGATTCACACTTTTCTTCTCTTTCTTGATTCTCAGGAGAAAGAGAGACCTCATCTGATTGTAAACTCAGTCAAACTCCAAATCAGAGGAGTAAAATACTTGTCAGCTATGGAACTGCATTCACAAGGTGAAATCTTCTTTAGGGAATCAGGTGCTCCTGGTGGATATTCAGGAATCCTGGGGCAATATTTATCTTTTCTGACCTCTTTGTCACTAACTCCTACGCCAAACCTCAGGATCACACAGTGGAGAATCTCATCTGGATGGACCTCAGTCACCTGGTCCTGGTGGTTCCCATAATTCCATTATTCCAGGCTTGACACAGCTAGAGAAGGATCCACATGCAGCCAGGAGCTGAACTTGTGAATGAGAACACTCACTGCACACTCATAGTGGTAGATTTGGAGATAAATATGTCTTCCTGTGAGGTATTTTGAGTTTCATTATGCACGTGGGTTAACATTCATTTTCAACCTATTCAGCCCAGTATTTGAGGGGTTTCACTGTGTCCAACACTCTGATGGAGGTTTCATCCCCACCATCACACAGAGAAGAGAGAACAACTACACTATTGTTTCTGATACAAAGACTATTATTAGCCCACAGTGGAAACCATTGAACAGAACTATCATACCACTATTGAGAATATAAGGTAAATCAGTGAAAATAATACAGCCTCAACTATTCATGTTTTCACATGTCATAAGAATGAGTAAAAGCCATAGCTATACTACTCTAAAACCTAGAAAACAGATCTACTGAGAAATATAGGTGCAAAGAGAAACCAAATTTTGATATTCAACAAATATCTAGTCAATACATTAACTTTAGCATTAACAGTAGAGAAGAATTCAAAAAGCTGGATAAGAAGGGGATGAGAAATGTAACGTAAGATATCCAGGTAAAAAATGAAAGAAATTAGTATTATTAGGATAAATGCACTAGGATAAAATCAAAAAGGACAAGAAAAAAGTAAAAACAATAAAATAAAGAACAAAAGAAAAACAAGGCAAACAACAACAACAAAAATAACAAAGAAATTCCCCTTTGTGTTTGGCTGGGTGTTTTCCTCCCAAGGTCAGCAGGATGGAATACACAGGTACTGGGGGAGCAGGGAGTCACAGAAAGAGCTTATTCTTTTTCTACCCACTTTTTCTGTGTGTTACACTGAGTGCTGTCTGGCACTTCCTACTAGGTAATGGCAATCAGTGATGTGGTGTCTCCTTTTATGACTGTATTCATCCTAGCAGTTCTTAGTGTTTGTGACCCTGTGTGCCCCAAGTCACTGCTATCTTCACCTAACTTCATGGTCTGGGGTCCTGTGAAAATCCCTGCTCAAGAGCTCTCTCTGTTCATACACCCAATTATGTGGCAACTGTCCGAGATGAAGCATGTCCTTGACTACATTGGCATGTGGGGAAAACAAACAGGTCTCCAAATTCTGTGCCTTCCACTTTCACATGTGAACCTCTCAGAAAATCACATGCAAACAGCGTATCTTATCATGAAAGGCACAGACCACTAAGTCATACCTGATCTGAGCTCAGCCCTGCTTAAACTTCTCAGGGAGTCTATGTCTGTGACTGTCTCTTCTGGGTGTCTCCCACCCAGCAGGTATGGTAGGGTGATCCAGAAACCCTGAAGGTAGTTACATTGTGACTTCTCATTCCTGGAACAGTTTAGTGATAGGCAATTAACATGTTCCCCAAATGTGTCATGATTAACCATTCTCAAATATTAAAGAGGCTACAGTGAAACTCTTCTCCAACTCTAACCAGCCATGTGAAAGAAGTTACTTTCAGAGTAAAGCTCAAAATTCGTGCTTGCAGTTTATCATGACCACAGGATTTTCTTGGGGGCTAGCATGGCTGGTTCAATCTATTGTTTCTCCCTGAGTCCTCAAGTTCATGCACATTTACCTTGTGTTCACAGCAGCAGGATCCTTCTCATGCTTTTGGATTAGCAAAAGCTTCCTTCTTCTTTTCTCTGCACTGTTCAGTTTTTCCTGTTTCTCTGTGATTTTCAGTTTTCTTTGATTGCTCTTCCTTGCTTCTCATGGCTATGTTTCCACTTCACTTCTGTAAGTCATTGTTTACCAAGAGTCTGGCATTCTGGTTACGGAGAGGCTGTGTTACGCTCCTGTGCTTTAACCTACCATCTCCCAGGTATTTTTTGTGTGCACTAACATCTGTGAAAGCAAATAGAGTGCACAGATTATAGAAAGAGTGCCAGTAGACTTCAACTCCAATAAAATAAGTTGACAGAGGAACTCATGATGAGGTTGGGCTATTTGGATCCAGATGGTAGAAAATGTTCTGAAGACATTTTCTGCTTGGGAATCACCTCAGCCAATGGGAACATTTAAATGTGCTTTGCACAACATGAGAGGTCCTTCTCCAAAAACATGGCAAGGGGTGCAAAGCAGTCACCTGAGCCATCATTAGATACAGGGAGCTCCTGGCTGGGTGCTGGTAACACCAATGCCCAGAAGGGAGAGAGGAGGATGTGTCAGGCACAGCTGATGTGTTAGGACCCAGGACTGCACTGCCTGGGGAGGAGATGTGGGTGTCAAGAAAGAGGGTAGCTGTAACCACATAATGACTCCCCTCATGGCTTTTACTTATAAATAAAAATAAACAATTATACATATGTATGTATCAGGCTGTCTTCAAGGCACAATTTAAACTTTCACAACATGATCCAAAACTGAAATCATTGAACATGCCGTAAGAGCAAAGCACTCTTTCATTGCATAAAACCCAGCCCCTCACTTAGTGTGAACATTTACATAATATTTACATATTATGAATATTAAATGAAGAAAGTTAAAGAGTTCAACTTGAAATCCTGTAATTGTAGTGAGATATTGTCCAGCTTCATTGTGAGCCTTATTACCACATTATTGAGGAGTCTTTGGTGTATTTAAAGAACAGAAATTTTTGTCTTCCATACAACTGCAGTGTAAAGTATTACCATGACCTAGCAGAGGGACACACTATAGAGCAACATCTCTGCAGATAGCATTTGTGTCTTTTGTTCTGGTTTTGTGTGTGTGTGTGTGTGTGTGTGTCTTTATTTATTGCAAAGGGGAAAACCAAAATTTAAAAACGGGATAATAGAGGAGCAAAAATGGTTAATAAATTGAGTAGAGTTATCTTTTAATTACTTATGAGTACAAGACATAGGTATTTAATTGTCCAAAGTTTTCTGCTTTCCCCCATTCCAGTTTCTTTTTCCTTTTGAACAATTTTTCCTGTTTAAATTTTTTTCCCTGCTATGAAAACACTGCTTCTTAACTTCTCAGCAGATTTCAAGTGCGCTGCACCATTTGGTAACTGCAGTGAAGCAGAGCTGTGATGGGGAAGTGTAGGGATGTAGGTCACGGGTCCTAATGGAGATGCAGGAGGAAGAAGCCATGGAGACCTGTCCACACCATGCTGACCACACCTCACACAGCTGTGGATGGGGAGGCTTTCCCTCCTCCTTTGGGCAAAGTATGTTCTCTTTGAACATAAGGAGACTGATGAAGGAATTGTCCACAGGGCACAAGAGAAGATCTAAACAGCTGCATTGTGTGTCTTCCTCTGGCTGAAGATAAGAGAATTTCACCGCTCTGTATGCTGCCTGCTCCATGCTGTCATCTGCAGAGCAACTGTCCTTTGTTAAAAGTGAAAATCCATGACGACCAAGCAGAATTAAACTTCTGTAATAGGTTCAAAAATGAAAACCTTGGGCCGGGGCATACATTAGCGGGAGAGCACCTGCCTGGCAAAGTGAAGTCCCAGTCATTGGCAAAAAAAGGGAGATAACCTCCAATCAATGACTATACTAAATAACTGTTTATAAAAATAGGAATTATTCATAAAATGACAGAAATAAAATATATGAAAATCACTGAGAAATTAGATGCAACACTATTTTCTCTAAAAAATGAAACCATGTAAAACAGAACCAAATTCTTTAAAATGTTACTTGTTCATTGAAGATATTTTACTCATTTCACTGATATCATAGGTAAAATAAAGTCGACTGAAAGTAATTTTCAAAAATTTTAAAGAAATGATAACTTAGCAAATCATATGAAGGACAGGAGAACCAAGGCTGAAACCTTTGACAGAGCATGGGAAAAGGGCTGGAAATGTATAAAATAAGTAAAACTAGTGACCCAGGATAATATAGAAATAGAAGAGATCAATACTGCAATCCTCTAATACACTGCAGCTATGAAGGAGATGCATGTCATTAACAGTCCATTTGTTATAAAACTGTCAAAATTTGGATATTGATCACTATGCTCATGAGGCTGCCTAGAGGAGCAGAGTCTCATCTGGGTCTCTCAGAGGTCACTGAGTATACAGCAATGTTTCCCTGTGGTTCGCGGTGCAGCGGTACGAGATGTGCAGGGTGCACACATTGCATATATTGAGATTCTTTGGTCATGGGTTCGGTGCAGCTTTGTTACAGCTGTTGCACCCTGGGCCTCATCTGAAAGTTTTCATACACCTACCCACACTTCTCATACGCTCTATGAGAAGTTGCTGGTCATCTTCCTGTGTGGACAGCATGCAGTGAACTTTGCAGTGTGACCTGGGGCTGTGACAATCACATCCTGTTTGTTTTCTACCTTTTCTCAGTTCCTACCTCCTGTCTTGTTAGAGAAACAACATTCCCCAAATCAATCAGCTCCTGTATCCTGTAAATCCTGGAACAGAAGGCAGCAGAGTGTCACAGTGGAGAAGCCTGTCCAGAGACATGGAGTCCACAGGACACTTGGGAGGCTGAGCTCATGCACTGTTGGCCCTGAGCCCAGTCATCCCTAGCCAACACCCAGGATCAGGCACAGTCTTGGAGGCCAGGGTCCATGGAGGCACGGGTCACCTCCTGTGTGATTGTTTCTCCAGGATGTTGTCTGGCTCAGATCCTCTGCATCACATGCTGTCCTCTCTGTCCCTGATCACCCCTCAATCACAAAGTTCTTCCCAGGTAGGAGGTATGGGCCAGCTGCAGGTGTCATAGCAGAGTTTCCAGTGAATCCTCTGGCTACTCACATGCAAGGTGCCCCAGTACCTGAGGGTCTCATTCTGTTCAGGGAGCTGAAATGCTTCTGCCTTGTGCTAAGCCAGTCTCCTGAAGAAGCCGGTGATGCTCTGAGTCTGGAGTCTGGGGTGAGCTGGAATCACCTCTGTGACGATGAAGCTCCAGTGCTGGCAACTAAGACCCCTGTGAAGACCAGGAGCTGCCTGCTCCTCTCCAGCCTGTCCAGGGTGAGGAGATAAAGGACTTTCCTGCTGCAGAGTCTGAGAGGAACTTCTGTGAGAGAATTGTGATAAATAATCCTGTTGTAGCTTGGCATAACTGATGCCATCTTGAGCCTTGCATTTAACTAGTGTCCTGTATTTGACCCCCAAAAATGGAAAATTACTCAGGGTATAAGTCCCATGAGAAAAGCAGAATGAGCTGTACCCACAGGAGAAAAATTAACCTGCTCAACACAGAAGAAGGATACAGGTGTCAACCAAAAATTAATGTAAGATTCTAGCTAAAGTGTTTCCAACAGGATGTCTTTTTGTGGTTCTCTGTTTTAAAAGTTTTATAACTTTCCAGTTCAGGGCCTCTCAGTAGGACTCTGAAACAGGTCCATACCATTAGTCACTGAGCACAGCTAATTAAATTCCAAATTTGTCAGTTTGACTGCTTGGATTCCTATATTGTTTACAAACCAACTTCAAATCCCACATTTGACTTCTATTGCTTGACTCTGGTAGATTTCAGCCTATTCTCCTATACATACAGTCTTATTAATAAAGAAAGTTGTGAAGAGAAACTTTGCTCAGGATTGAACAGCACTCTGAGTGAAACTGCTGTTCTGGGAGACCTGTCGTGCCCATGCTGGGGTGAGGGGCACGTTGCCCAAACACCAGGCAGCCCTGGACATACAGATGCTCTGGGATGGGAAACCCTCACCGGGATGCAAGTGAAGAAAACACTGAGGGCCGTGAGTGCGAGAATGGCTTCACATTCCCTCTCTAAGCCAGGACCCTCTCGCATGGTCATGACAATCTTTCTATCAGCTTGCCTAAGTCGTTTCCCTGGGGTGATGTGATGCTGTGTGGTCAGCCATGCTCACACAGGTTGGGACTATCATTTCTGAGCTCCTCAGTGAATTTGCAAACAACAAGCTCACTGAGAGATGTTCTGTATCTGATGCCACAACATGAAGGGGAGCAAATGTTGGGTGGGACAGAAGCTCCCTGAGCTGACAACCTCCCCACAGCTGCCAACCCATGCACATCCCATGGTGCTGCTTTCAGGGGTGCAGTCTTGGGCTCTTATCCCTCCTCTTCCTCCTGTCAGGACCCTGAAGCCAAAGACACACAGGAGGGGACAAAGACATGACTCCAGAGACCCCTCACAGCAGGGTTCACTCCCTGCCCTGTGCACCCCAGAGTATGAGCCGAGCCCAGCATCTCCTGGAACTCAGCACCCTCCAAACCCATAAAGAGGCCAGGGCTCGCCAGTCACTGAACCCACAGAGTACCTCGGGCAAGGGCCTGGGCCTCTCCTGGGCAGGTTTCCTCAATGGTGACTCCGGTCCCTCTTGAGGTGGCACCTGCTGAATCTGCATAGGGTAGGACCTTGTTTAACAATCTAGAGTCATTTAGCCATACCCAGCCTCCTGTGACTCCATCAGTGACATCAGATGTGTGAGGATGTGAGACACAGTTGAGTTCTCAGTGTTGATAGCTAAAGTTTCTGAAACTCCCTTGAAATAATTTCATAGAACTTGGTGCAAAGGTCCAAACCAATCTTTCTTGAAAGTATCCAGCAAAGTTTCACAGTGATGAAGTCTATTTTGTATCTGAGCTATCTATCAAGTAGGGCAGTAACCAGCAATGGATATCACTTACATTAAAATTAGAATAAATGCAAAAAGCTAAACTTCAGCTCTTCACCAAATCTGCCAGAACTCAGGAGCTCACAGCAACCAGGTTAGAGCAGGCTCTGATGTAGAAAAGCCAGAATTCAGTGCTTTGACTTGACAGAAACTTCCCTCTTGCTCTAAGCTGATGGTGGGAATTTAGAATCACAGGTCCCTTTCATCATAGAGCTGGGTTTCACATGAAAGACCCCTAGACCACATATTTGGGGTCGAAGGCAAGATGATTTTGTCTCCTGGTATCAGGTAACAAGCAGAATCCCCCCTGCGCTGTCTCACACCTCCTGCTCTCCTGCTGGGAAATTGCTGGGATAGAGACTTTGCCCAGCACTGAGGCTGTGAACCTGTCCTGAACCTGGTGTCCTGTGGACAGGGAGCCATGGCCACTCTCTACACAATGTGTGCTCTGGAAGTGGGTTTCTGCTGACCGCCAACGGCTCCCTTCATCTTTCTTCTTCCCTGGAATCAGTGTCTGTGCAGAACAAACCCTAGCCCCCTACTCTGAACTAGGGGCTCCCTAGCATGTTAGAATGAGCACTGGTTTCCTTCCCATGGAATTCCCCATATTTCTGGGGCACCCAGTGGAGACAGTTTCCCTTCATTTCTCAGCCTCTGTGAGGAGGGTCAGTGAACCCCATGGTGTCTGTGGCCCTCAGTGCACAATTCACTGTTTAGTCCCATGTCTCCCTGGCCTCTCATGCCTGGATTATTGGTGCCCAGCTGATTCCCATTCACCTCTCTGAGCCAGGTGTCCTCCAAGTAACATGTCCACAGAGGATTCAGGGACATATGCTGGGGAATTGTGCTGATGTCCACCCCAATAAAGGAAGACTGTAAGCAGCCCAGGACTCTCTGACATGACCCAGTCACTGTCCTCTCCCTGGGGCAGTAGGGAAATGGCACTTTCTCTGCTGTCTGAGGCCTGAGTCTGAGGGGCACACGCTGGTCAGTGGGTGGAGAGGAGCCCACACACACTGAGAGCCTGCTGTGTGCAGCACGGCCACCCATGCTGCAGGGCACACACAGTCCACACTGCAGAGGACGGGGTGAGAAGGGACAGACAGACATCCACACCCTTTCTCTCCCAGACACTGCATGGAACTGGGCCTGGTGCAACTCACCTGGGGCTAAGAGGAAGCTGCACCAGCAGGAAACACTCTCAGCTTTGCAGCACAGCACAGCCAGCCTCTCAGAGGTACAGACTGTGGGTTTTCTTTTTAAAGACTGATTCAGAATAGATTAAAAATTCGGCCTCAAAAACGTTTTTAGACTTTTGTGCTCAACATTTCTACTGTGTACTGGATTGTGGCTACAAACCATTGTATGTGGGGAAAATGTGTTAACCTGTATCCAGTGGTAGAAGTTTGGCAACTTATCTTCCTCCGTATAAGCAATGATCACCTGACCTGAAAATACAGTGGTAAAATCTGTTTGGGGAGTAAATTCTCCTCATAGCCTGTTTCAGTGTTCTCTGGTGGTTCTTTTCCCTGAGTTTCCTGATACATTCTTTTGATCCTATATGAGTTTTTTCCTAGTATTTCAGGAGTGCTTTCAATTCCTGGGAGACATGAGATGTTTAAATTTTATTTGGGCTAAAAGACAACAGCTCCCCCAAACTGTTGAAAAGCAGCCTTTGATCCACATCCCGAGACAGTGCCTGTTTCCATCTGAAGCCTCTTGAGCATCACTTTCACTGTCTCCTCTTCTGTCCAGGTTCCGATGCTCTAAGCTCTCAGGAGGACCCCAGGTCAACTCCCCACCCCCAGCACTCTAGGCTGTTTCCTGCCTGCTCCTCCCCACTTTTCCAGATTCCACTCCTAGAGCAATTCCACAGCCACTCCCATTGGTGCCCATAGCTCATGTGACGCTGGACCACTCCTGATCCATCCATGGGAGTTGCTGTTCCCATTAGAGATTTGCCTCCTGCTTCCCTGTGCTTTGGTCACACTGCTCTGGGCACAAGTCACCTCTGCCAGGCCCTCTTGTAGCTCTGGATCATGTGGAGACACAGACTGGAACACAGAGACCATGGGCCCCTTGTGTCTCTGCACTTCCTGGCATGAGGACCCTGAGCTTACTGTCTGGGGGTAGTCACCATGCACACCCCAGGTGCACACATGGTCTCACAGTCAGGAACTCCCACCAGCTCTAGTCCTGTCCCTGTGCACAGAGGCTCTGCATGCAAGAGGACAGTGACTCTGCCTGGGGAGGCTCAGAGGGAGCCTCTCCCCTCGGTGTTCCCTCAGCACTGTCACCTTTATAAGTGCTTGCTTCACTCAGAACAAGGATGAGCTCATTGCTCTCTAGACCCTGTGACTTAGAGAATGTTGCTCTCTAAGCTGTGATGAAGCCCTAAAGCCCTTCTCCTTCTCCTTGGCTCCAACACGGGCCGCTGGGCAGGCGGAGCCTCTGTAGCCCCAGCTGAACCCTCAGCCCTGGAAGGAGGGCATCAGGGAGCAGCAGGAGCAGCTGCTGTCCCTGAGTGTTCACAGCACCAGCTGTCATTGTCCTCACACGTGGGTGAACATCCCGAAGGTAAAGCACACACAGAAAGCAAGACCTGCACATGAGGCTCAGCCTGCCACCTCCTTCTTATGCAGGTATGGTGACAACTGTGGTGACTCACGCTTGAGCAGGTAACAGGAGTCGTCCTTCAGATCCCAGGAAAGAAAAACATGAACATGGGCCATGGGAATTGAGCACAGGAAGGGCACACATTTATTTCAGCTGCTGGGTCAGTCAGTGTGTCAGTATCATAGTGAAATCCTGGAGGCAGCCACTATAGAGAGAGGAAAACTGATGAGAGGGCAGAGGTCCCCCCACCTCCTGTTCCTGCGGATGAGTGATCAGATGCTGGGTCCCCACTGAAGGTCTCCCTCTCAGCACACAGGCCATTGCTCCTCTAGACCGAGAGATATTTCTGGAGTCCAGGAAAACTCTCCTAAGTAAACACTCATTAAAAAAATGGCTCAGGAGTGACAGTACAGAGGAGGCTCACTGAAAATAAGTGTCCTGGTTGGAGTCTGGATTCTGTGGCCAACAAGAAAAGAGCGCAGCTGCTCCCTTTAATGAGTGGGCTCTTGCCTTGAGGGAAGCCCTGGGACCAAGGAGAGCTCAGAGGCAGAGATTTCTCCACAGAGCTTTGGATCCCGAGCCCGCAAAAGACAGAGTCCAGTCCAGGGAGGGGCTGTCTGGCCCCAGAGGTGGGGTCAAGAGGCGACAGCAGCTCTGACTTTTGACTTCCGCTCCTCTGCGTGTCCTGCAGCCCTGAGGTCTCCTCTGTCAGAGCTGGAGCCATCAGAGGAGGTGATACGATGTCTACAGTACCTGTTCTGTTCTGCCTAGGTCAGTATGGAGAGGTGGAGGGGACCAGGCTGGGGTGGAGAGGGCGGATCAGCTGAGGCATCAGATGGAGCCTCTGACAGGACAGGAAACTCTCTTCCAGGGCTGAGTCTGCATATGGTGCTGCAAGGATCTGCAAGTGAGTCTTCCCCAGCACTCTGTGTCGCACCCCAGCCTCAGCTCCTGGCCCTCAGTTGGGGGAACAGAGGCCTTGCCTGAGTGTAAGGATGGGGATAGATGCAGGAGGTGAAAAAGGTCCTGGGCCCAGCCTCTGACTTCCTTGCAGGGACCCTCCCCAAGCCCACACTCTGGGCCGAGCCAGGCTCTGTGATCCCCAGGGGGAGCTCTGTGAGCATCTGGTGTCAGGGGATGCTGGGAGCCAGGAAGTACCATCTGTACAGAGAAGGAAGATCCAGGATCTTGGAGACATCACTCTTAATCAACAACAAGGCCAATTTCTCTATCCCAACCATGACCGATGGCCATGCAGGGCGGTATCGCTGCTACTATGGCAGCTCTGTAGGCTGGTCAGAGCTCAGTGAGCCCCTGGAGCTGGTGGTGACAGGTGAGAGGACACTCTGAGTCCCAGCCTCAGACTCAGCCCTCAGAAAGTGGTCTGCTCTCAGAGGTTTCCCCTCTCACAGCCCAGCCCTTGGGACAGTGTGGGAGGTGTGAGTCCATTTCACATGCTGCCTCCTTCTCTCCTAGGAGTCTACAGCAAACCAAGCCTCTCAGCCCTGCTCAGCTCTGCCTGGACCTCTGGAGCAAATGTGACCCTGCAATGTAGCACAAGGCAAAGCTTTGACAGGTTCATTCTGACTAAGGAAGAAGACAAGCTCTCCTGGACCCTGGTCTCACAGCAACTTCTCAATGGACAGTTCCAGGCTCTATTCCCTGTGGGCCCTGTGATTCCCGGGCACAGGGGGTCATTTAGATGCTACGGCTATCACATGAGTAGCCCTCTGCTTTGGTCCATGCCCAGTGACCTCTTGGAGCTTTTGGTCTCAGGTGGGAAGACTCTGTCCCTTTCCTGTCTCTGCTCAAGAGTCATTCACGCCCCAAACCCTATAGACATCTTTTCTCAGTTGTAGTGAGGGCAACCTAGGGAATCCAGCTGAGGAGGATCCTTCCTCTAAGCCAACAGAGCTCCTCCAAAGTGAGTCCACACCACCCTTGATTTGAATTTAGAAAATACCATGTGAGAATGGGAGAGTGTCGGTGAGACCTGGGGGGTGATTTTGCACAGTGAGCAGTATGGGGTGCCCAGGGGTAGCTCTGGATGTCACCTGCTGTTGTCTTCATTCCCAGGAGCATCTGGTCCCAGCTCCCCACCCTTAGGACCCATCAGCACACCAGGCTCATCCACAGGAAACTCTGGGGCCCCCCTCACTCCACCCTCAATGCCCAGCTCGGCAACAGGTGAGTCTTGTGCTCTGTCCCAAGCACCCTGTGTCCAGGCTGCCAGGAGACTCTCAACCCATCTTGGCCCTCAGCACAGCCTCAGCTCCACTTGTGTGCAGAAATCAGGGCTTCAAGGGGAGGTGTGGACAGGACCTGGGCAGGTGACTTGCTTCTCTGGGCTTTAATTTTTCTCATCTATAAAGAGCCTGGGTGGGGAGAGCAGTGCCTTTTGCAAGACTGTGAGCGTCTGAGATGATAAATGCAAACCCCACACAGGGCAGGGTCATCAGTTAAATGAGTCACATCCTAATCTCAACATCACTCATGGCCGTAATCCCGGAAGGAATCTTAAGCTTCTGCCTTGGATCTCAGTGGCCTTCCTCCTCCTGCTCACCCTCCTTGTGCTCTTGGGACTCCAGTGTCAGGGCCGCTGCAGGAAGGCAGGTGAGGAGGGAGAGGAAGACCTGGGCTGCACCCAGGGAGGGGTTGGCAGCTGGGCTCAAGACCCCAAATGCTGGAGGAGCCCAGGTCTGCCACAGACCATGGAGAGCCGTGGGAGGTGCAGTGAGGGCTCCATGCGGGGCTCATAGGGTGGTCTTCCTGCCACCAGGACCCAGCTCTGCTGCTACCTCTCCAGAGGACTCCCATAGCCATCAGGTAAATTGTCTTCTCCTCCACCCACCCATCTCACCCCACTCTTCCATTTCTCCATTCTTTCTCTCTATGTGGTTTCCTCGCTTAAATCTGTGCCCCTTGAATT
Organism: Hydrochoerus hydrochaeris; assembly: GCA_004027455.1. Lineage (NCBI taxonomy): Eukaryota > Metazoa > Chordata > Mammalia > Rodentia > Hydrochaeridae > Hydrochoerus > Hydrochoerus hydrochaeris. The sequence continues at coordinate 6 of PVLA01012872.1, read as the reverse complement.
CAAGGC